>JAJJWW010011310.1:0-91297 GCA_023531295.1 Papaver armeniacum | reverse complement strand
ATAAATCACATCATAAATGAAATTTTATGACCCAGCTGGCCACCCCCTTCTTTTCGTCTAGAATACTAAACATTTATCATAGTTTTAGGCTTGGAAGCCCAATGGATAGAGGTATCAAGCTGTCGCACCTCCAAACGCTCCAAGCAATTTTTCGCGAAGGTATAACCCGTCAATACAGTGGTTCAGTGATCTCTTATCACCCACTCATATTTCAGCCTTATAAGTTTG
The DNA here is from genome assembly GCA_023531295.1 of Papaver armeniacum. NCBI lineage: Eukaryota > Viridiplantae > Streptophyta > Magnoliopsida > Ranunculales > Papaveraceae > Papaver > Papaver armeniacum. The sequence goes on along the minus strand of JAJJWW010011310.1, from coordinate 91,069 downwards.
CATCAATGCAAACAGCCAACTTCACTGAGTTATGCAACGGAAGACTTAACTTAGATTTTCTCTACCAGCAATTAGGGCTGCACATGGGCGGGTATGGGCGGGTATAAGCTCAAACCAACCTCGCACCCACAGGCTGCGGGTTTTTTTTTTCATAACCAACCCCGCACCCACAAACAACGGGCGGGTTTTGTTACCCACCCGCTGCGGATAGGGCGGGTTTGGGTTTAAACCCGCTTAAACCCGCAATAATTAGATATAATCCAAAAAATTAGATATACCGATCGGAGGAGGAGGAGTTCGCTATAACTGCACCACATTGAAATTTTCAAGATTACAATCCATGGAGTCCGCTTTAATATATTTCATGACGCGTGCGCCTAATTATAGTGATAGCAAATCGAATACGCTTCGTTTTATTTTTGATGGTAAAGAAATCTCTGAACGTTAAGAAGGCCAGCTCTTAAATTGGCACCTCTGTGGATATGTTCACACACAAGACACCAACAACCATTGAAAACGTGAAGTCTCTCGGAGAAAGGGACAAAAGAGGTGGTCTAGGAGCGAGCCGAACTTCTCAAGGCCAAGAAGGATTAGCAGTAATCAACCTGTATATTGTGCGGGTTTTCGGGCGGGTATGGGCGGGTATGACCTAAAACCAACCTCGCACCCACAGACAGCGGGTTTTTTTTTTCTTAACCAACCCCGCACCCACAACGGGCGGGTATGGACAAAAAAAACCACGGGTTTAGCGGGTACGAGCGGGTATGGGTATCGTGGGTGGGTCTTGTGCAGCCCTACCAGCAATGTAGCTTATACTACAAAGAGGTTCCTGCCATGTTTGCGCTTCACAGAAATTGGGGAGTATTATCGAATCAACAAGATACTTTAGTCAAATGCATAAGCCAACAAACTCACTTTTATTAGCTTAAGGGGAAGATACAAAACTCATCCAACCATTGGACTTTACAAGCTTAATCTCTAAGCCTCACAGAATTCACTCTCTACCGCAATGTGGTTCCTCAACACTTGAACTATTGAACCACTTCATTTGTAAAGGTTCTCTCGCTATTTATAATGCCAAGAACCAAGGCCAATCCGTGTGCAACTCTCTTGCACTCCCCATGAACAACCATCCTGTCCATGGGCGGTTCCCTAACCGCCACAGTTTACTTTTTAATCGCTAACTTTAGTGTTGGCTGCACAATGGCGCCACACTTGTCCCAGATGGTTAGGCTATGCCAAACTCAGTTATAAAGCCACTTTATAACGGTCTCTAACTTGCTCTTTCTCTTTGACATGCGTGTGATGCACATACACTCGCAACTGACAGCTTGAACTCAAGTCCGACAATCATTATGCGTCACTGAACTTTGGCCATGCCAATGTTCGACAATGATTGTGCTTTACTTACTATTGGCCTACTCCAAGTATCCAACAATGGTTGCGCTTCATTCAACTTGTACTTCTGCCAAGTATCCGGCAATGGTTGCGCTTCAGTTAACCCGCTATACACTTAGCTCATTTGGATGCCAACATCCAAATATCAGGTTAAACCTTAAAAAATAAATAAAAAACCGGAAGAGAGAGAGTGTCTGCGACTCAGTGAATCGGCGATCGACTCAGGTCAAACTTCCTTCTGCTTTTCGTTTTTACGTGTGGTTCAAAACATTTATTCAGTGAATTTTCTTAATAATTCAAATGATTGGTGTTAAAAATTTGATAGTAATTGATTGATAATCTGTCGGAAACACCAATTAATCGATCATAAACTCTTTTTTCTGAATCGAAAAACTTTAGTTCTAAATCTTGTTTTCGTTATGGGAAAAAAATGAGTAAAATCACGGAAGATAATCATAAATGTTTTATTTCTGATGATGATATTGATGAGAGCTTGAATGAATGGAAATACAGTTTGATTGGGAGATTGGATTTCGTTAAATTGAAAATTCAAACAACAGATTTTATTCTAAGGAAGCAATGGAAAACAAGCGGCTCAATTCAGTTAATTCCATTAGGTAAAGGTTTTTTTGTTATTAAACTTGATAATGAAGAGGATAAACATCATATTGGAGTGGTGATTGGAAGGTTGAAGATCAGAATTTGAAATTAAGGGTCTGGGAACCTAATTTCAAACCAGAGGAACAAAAATCAACTACTGCTTTTGTTTGGGTCCAATTTCCTGGTCTCGGTATGGAATGCTGGAAAGAAAAGATTATTCTAAACATGGGTAATTCTTTAGGTCGTTCGATTAAAGTGGATGAAACAACTCTTAAGAGAGAAATAGGTTATTATGAAAGTGTTTTAGTTGAAATGGATATGTCAAAATACATTCCTAACAAGATTTGGGTTGCATCCAAGTATGGTAGTTTTGAACAAAGAGTTCATATTCCAAAGGTACCAAACTTTTGTATCCACTTCCAGGTAGTAGGTCACTCAATAACAGAATGTCAATCAAAGAAAAAAGTTCCAGATCAGGTAGAAACTGAACCTGTTGTTCAAATTAAGAAAACCTGGAGAAAGGTGAAGAATAAAAACAAAGTTGGTTTTGATATTTGTTCAAGTGAAGAAGAAATAGCTCAGAATTCTCAACATACTCATATTTTGGATAGTGAAGATGAGATTATTGATGCCATAATTCCTCCAATTTCACAAAGTGGTGATGGTGAATCTTTAGCTGGCAGTTCTCAAAATGCAAATGAAGAAGAGGTTAATTCTGGCAAATTCCAATTTCTCCAGAATATTCCTGAGGAAATATTAAACTCTCCAAATGCAATTACAGTTTTATCTGCATCAAAGATTTTGGAAGTGTCTTCAAGTGCTCCTATATCAATGAAGTTATCACAGTAATACCTCCTTTGGGTAAAAATGGCTCAAATGTAGAAAATACTCAAGTCAAGCAGAAAGCAAGTACTAATGTGACAACCAGAAAACAAGCTGCAAGTTTAGTTACATCTTTGAGTAAAAATGGGAACCTGAGAAGAGGTAATTCTTCTCAATCTCAACCCTCTAAATGAAGATCATATATTGGAATATCAGAGGCCTTAGAAGAGTAAAGGCCAAAGATCCGCAACACCCAACTTAAACTTCAAACTGAAAACAACAAACAGATATGTGTTAAAGCCTTCATGCTTAAGCAACCTTATAGTTTCAAGCACTTGCAAACAACAAGGCCCCTGCCTCATACATCTATCAATCACGACGAACAAGGGATGCTAAGATCCATATGATATCCAAATTCCTCATGAATCTCAGCCAAGCTTTCTTCAAAAGACTTTACAGACGCAAACTCACTTGCCATGCCTTTGTCTTGACTCATATTATATGGACTGACGTTCCCTACACCTTTCACGAAACAAGGTGCACTAAGACTTTGTATGAAAATACCGCCAAGGTGAGGCATCAATGTTGCCTCTGCTTCTTTGAAAAAGTTATTACCAAGGATCATCTCAAAGTCATGAGATGCATCATCATTACTCTGACTTGGCCACGCCACTCTCCAATTTCAACATTTTCCACAACCATCCCCTTGATTGGTTTGGCTATATCATTCACTGTCTTCATGCAGTGATCAGCTTGATATACTTCTTGAAAAGGCGAAGGTACCCAAATATACCTCAAGCTAAAAGTTTTCCTACCTATAAGTCCTTTCTCCGAAAGTGATTGTCTATGGACTGAGTCGAGACAAGCAACTAATCGGTTCACACTTCGTGTGATCTTTTATGGATACGAGATCGAGACAATACAACAACGAAGTATGTTTACTTGATAAGAGGTTCGGACTTAACCAAACACAATAGGATTACTATCAAGTAAATAGGAATTAACGATTGTGTAATTTACTTTAAATTATAATAACAACAATTTTAATTGCGAAAAATAAAAGTAAATGACACAACAAGATTTTGTTAACGAGGAAACCGTAAATGCAAAAAAAACACAAGACCTTGTCCAGAAATGAATACTCTCAGGATTAAGCCGCTATACAAAATTAAACCAACTTCGTATAGTTGAGACCAAGCAACTAAACCTATAGTTCACTTAGTTCCGTTTGTATTCCCACGCCTCCAACTTATGAATATGTCACGTACTTGGAACAATTCCTTTGGTTCGTATTCCAAACAGTAAAGGAACAACAAATCTGTTTGGTAGCAACTCTTTTCAACCAAGTGATGTGAGTTCGACAAAGGCTCTTCTGTTTATCTCAATAAACTCCTTTGTCAGGTTCTCAGATCTATCTTATTTCAACTACCAAAGGTAATTGTTAAGATTTTGCAATCAATACTTTTAATCACCAAGAATCGTATTGATGCCGATCTACACAACTAATCAACCTAATCTACCACAAGGATAAACCGATGATCCTCTATACCGAAACAAGTATTATGCACACCAAATATTTTGAACCCCAAATCAGAACTCTTTAATATCTTCTTGGTCTTCAAATCTTCTTAGATCTTCAATAAACGCCTGCACACAACAACTTGAATCTATTGTGATTAATCACGCACAGAACGGAGTCTGTTAACATGGATTATAACAAGAGGTCTTTAGATTTACAAACAGTCTAAAGATCCCTGTCGAAACTTTGATCTAGTTGGAGTGAATCTTATATCAGAAGAGAAGATTCTCAAGCATAAATAAACTAGGTGCAATCAAAGTTCAACCACCGTTAGTCAATCAAATCAATCGAAAACACAAGATAAACCGCAATTATCTAATTTCCCACCAACGGTACTAATAGAGCTTCTCAATCCCAAGGAAGACTTTAAACTGAGCGGCCGTAAGAGATTTCGCCTAACTAGGTCACTCTCCTCTCCGAATAGGCGGCTTCACCAGTAACAACAAAACGAAGGAAGTTTGCTGTTACGAATGATTAGTTTGCTAGAAATTCAAACTTCAAGTATTTATAGACAAGGAAGTTAGGACACCAAGGAATTTCCAAAACCGGAAATATTCTCAAGATATGCAATATATCCAAATTCGGTTTCCATAATTCCCGGAAATGCTCTCATCCAAAATAATGACCGAAAATCTCTTTGGAAAATCTTCAACTAGTAAATGCACATTACTAATTCTCGTTTTCCTAAAATAAAATTAAAAACCTTAAATAAAAGATTTTTAACTTATTTATGTTTCGATCCTGGGATTTTCTTCCTTTATCTATTAAGGAATAACTTTGAACAATTAAAGATAAGCATTACTGCACATGTTCAAAGTATGTCGACATCCTTACTCTGTAAGTCCTCTTTCATACTTACAATCTTGAAATCGATTTTCCACACTTCCAAACAAGTTTAGATTTGGTTCTTCTGACTTTCAAGAACTATGTGATTGATCAAGAACACTCAATCACCAATCACGGGTTTAACGGTTATACCAAAACAAGTTTCGGTTCTACCTCCATGTGAGTACTATGCATAGTCACACTAGCTTTCCAAAATTCGATTGACTAGGTACTAGGATCGGTTCCCCACATATATATGGTATCTAACTTGAATGTGTTGCACATGTCCATAGGATCGGTTCCCCTTTGCCTAAAAGCGTGGTTCACATGTCCATAGGATCGGTTCCCCTTTCTGCTAAAACATGATGCACCTCATACAAGGATTGATTCCCCTTTGTGATGTGTTGCACCTCTTAATAGGATCGGTTCCCCTTTACCCAGAGTTGGTCTTACATAAAATCACAAACTCGATCATACCATCTCAGGTGATTACTTAAGATCGGTTTCACTAATAAAAGTCATACCAATACATAAGTCAGGCCTTTGTGGATATTTTTACCAAGAACACAAACAAGTCATGAGCGGTGATACTAATCACACATATTGGTTGTTCACAAGATATGCAATGAATAACAATACCAATAACGCCTGGAGATTTCCTTTTCGATTCACAAAACAAGTTCATGAATTTACTTCCTTAAAACACATGTAAAACATTGTTTCCTATGATGAAATCGTCACCTCATACCCATACATAATCACAATAGCATTTAAACGATTATGTTGATGTCTTATCTACAAAGTTTAATGGTTAAGCAATAAACCTCGTATTGTATTCCTTAATACTATGTCTATCCAGAGTGTTCATGCTTCGCAGTTTTGTTTTCAATATGCACGACTTGAAAGATACGTTAGGAATGAAACAGATTCAAGTCAAATATCACTAACCTCAAGTGGAAGGATAATGTTGTCGTTGTAGCTTCTTACTTCTTCACTTCTTCAAGTCTTCGCAATACTTGTAATGTCTCATATCCTAATACTTTCAAGCCAACCCATACGAAGTTTACTCTAGTACATAATCAAGCGACTCTTTAAATGAGTTTTGATTCACTAAAATATGACAACCAAACTTGACATACCAACGCTTGGTGGGTTCAACCGAGCTATGCTCTAACAATCTCCCCCTTTGTCAATTTTAGTGGCAAAACTCTTACATCATATGGATAACCAAATTACAATAATTCATTACACATACGCTTGATTCCCGAATTCAACATCACAATAACCTGTATACATTCAATCCTCAAATGCCGTTGTTGACATTATAATAACAAAGAATATTACTCCCCCTAAAGTTAAGATAGATAGATTTTATCAATCCGCACATCTTTGTTATTCCTTTGTAATGATATGTTACTCCCCCTTAGTATATGTTTTTACTCTTTCATTAGATAGACGTTTAAGCACCAATGTTCTTTTCCTTAGTGATACCAATCAATATAAATCAATGAATATCACTTGTTTACTCCATATATTTCTCCCCCTTTTTGTCACAAAATGACAAAGAAACGAAAAAAAAATAAAGGACAAACCGAAAAGAATCTTACAAATCTCAAAATAGACTTGGAACCTATAGAGTTAAGCACGAGGGTTCCACATACCATTTATGATAACCAGTGTCAAAACCGAAACTAAAAAGTAATTTTTTTTTATATGTTATCAAGGAAACAATTTCCCGAAGCAATTTTCCCTAATAGTTTAGTAAACCAAAAATCAACTAAGCACCTTAGTTCCTTTGCTAAACCGATTGTACAAATACTATCGCTTGTTCGATAAGACCAAAATAAAGATAACTCTATTTTTCTCATCAGGCTCTAATTATCCATATAAATTAGACCTTTAACTTTTGAACAAGACAAGTACTAGGTTAGTTAACTAGCATTTCTTGTTAAGGCATTAATGAAGTTTTTAATTTGTTCGTTGTAGTAGTAAAAGGGTTGTCGTTCACTCGGATGTTGTTGAGATTAAATTAAAAGGTTTAACGAAAATAATAAACAAAAGCGAGAGTCATTGGGTCTAGGATTCCACCGCATTCATATTAATAGGTTCAATTATTTATTATTCAGCAATTATCGCTCAATAAACAAAACAACAAGGACTCTTATTTTTGCCAATGTAGATTCTCCAAACATTAGTTATAAATCGTAAGCATGGGACATCAAACATCTAAGCAAGCATGACCCATCTAATAAAATGATAACTAATTTTTTCAAATCATAGTTATATTTTAATTAATGCAAAAGTCATATGAAGAATTAATTAAAATTACCCACGTATGAAATTCGGCTTCCTCCATCGATCGAGCGTAGGGGTTTATCTACTCATGATGTAGGCACTCTCAAAATATTTTTTATTAGCTCAAATGGTGTTTACAATGAAGAAAAGGAGAAAAATAACATAAATCGGGAATTCGCAACGCTTAAACGGCGTTACAAACTTGTCGTTACAATCTGTAAAGCAGCTGTCACAGAAACTATATTAGGAAACTGTCGTAGACAAACGGTCGCTAAGATGTGAACATGCGACCGTTCATAAAACGGCGTAACTCCGTAGCGTGCCACGCCTGTGTTCTTCGTCTCTACTTTTAACACAGCTTGAACAGAGAAGTTTCTACAACTTCTCCTCTTAAGCTCTGTAGCCTCTCTCCACTCTCGATATCCCTTTCTCTTTCTTCCACAATCCTTTTTATACTCAACAGGCCATCCAATCTCCGAGTAAATGAGAATATATTCTCTTTATTGCTCTCGGATATTCACAACAAATAATTTCCTTGTACTGCTATTCCACGCGCATGATGAAGTCGAGATATTCTCAGCATTAGATTTCACGTTTTAGTTAGAGTAAAACTCTGTCATCCCCACGTCAAACTACCAAAAATATCTCGGAGAATAGCCGAGAATATCTTTTTTTTCCCTGTTTCGTCAAAACTTCACGTGACAGCCTTTTTCTTCGATTCCAAGTCAGCAACCAATCCTATCCAAACGTAATGCACTCATTACAAGTCCAAAACCAAGATTAAGTCGCACCGAACTCATCCAAATCTTCTAACTGAACTTTCCGCGGAAGAACAGACCCGAGAGTAATGTTTTCTTGAATTCTCGATTATCTAGCCAATTCTAACCGAAGGGAAGACCCATACCATGCCTGTTACACTCAACTTAGTCATCGAAGAGAAATTAGGCTTTTTAGTCTCACTAGAACTCAACTGATTATCGAACCCTAATTCTGTTCGTAAGCTGCACAAATTCCCGCCATTTTTGTTCTTGCTGCTTTCATCAATCTTTGATTATCCAGCCAAATATAACTGAAACAAAGCACATTACCATCCCTGTTTAGGTCCTAGCAACAAACCCATTTGATTCCAGCCATTGAATCTCGTTCGAACACCTCCAAAAGCTAAACCCTAATTCTGCAGCCATTTTCCCGCCAAAATTCAAAATTCAAATGAAGAAGATGACTGCCCCATATCCTGTTATGGTGTCCCTTTAGCAATTGGGGTATAAATAGCAATTCCTGGGGTGCGAATAGTAATTATGGGGTACAAAGAGTAATTTTTGGGTTGTAAATAGTGAAAACTCCTAGGTGCCTTTATCAACTCCCCCGGGTGCCTTTATCACATTTCTGGGGGTGCCCTTATCCAAGATTGGGGTGCCTTTAGTACTTTTCTAGGATCAAATACCACTTTTTTTGAGCAAACTTTCTCCATAAGAGCTTATTTCACAAAAACACCTACAAACAAGTTTATTAGTGATAAAATGAGGCACAACTAATGTATTTATGGGTGAAAATGCGTCGCACTTTCGTGCTCATCAGGCATTCGATTAGACTTGAATAACCGAAACCTCCACTTTGATAAGTCTAACTAAAATCAGAATTAACTTAGTTTCTCTTATCCGGAATCGAATTGGGCTAAACAATTCATCCCGTAAATATTTTCTTTCGTTAAGCCATAAACAATTCATACAAACCAAATAAATCAACTTGCATAATTATTCACGTCAACCGGAAGCAATTGAAACAACATAGACATTATAGCACCGCAATTGCACCGAAATTTTGTAATCCTAAACAATAGATACCACACAATAAAGCAAGATAACAATAGTTTTTCTTAACAGGAAACAATTGAATCACACACACATCCATACACACATCATGGAATAACACATCAATTGTACCGAAATTTTGTTAAGCAAAAGCAATAAATATATGAAATAAAATCAGGCTTTTCTTAAACAGGAAAACAATTAAATAACAAGATTGTTACCTTCAATTTCGCATCCACTTCTCCAATATGTTTGCATCTTCTTCTAGGGAGAATTTATATCGAAATATCATTATGTTGTCATCCTTATGCAAAACATAAGAATAACAACAACCAACCTTTACCAGAGAAAGGTTGAAAACCGATTTTTAACTATTGCAAGCAAAAGTTGAAAACCCCCGAAACACATATGCTGTTATGCTAAACCAAAACCGATTCAACATATTGTGACTTTTTCACATATTTTTCTATCGTAACCCCTCATGATCCTTTGATAAAGCCTACCAACATGGGCTAGAACTTAATCTCGGTAAATCAAAAAGTCACCCAAATCATAAGGGTTCACAACATTATGAGATCGAATATCAAGGTTAGTAAAACCGAAATCAAACATCCCATAACACAAATTCAATACACCATAAATATTCAATAAAGAATCAAGTATTGCAATTACCTTTATCTTGTAGGAATTGAATTGCGAAAACAACACAAAAAGAATGACGTCATTCCAAGTTCGGACGAAGAAGTTATGGGAAAAACAGTTTTACACTTCTTCGTATGGGGACCTCTCACTAGGATCGGTACCCCAAGTGTTACTTGTGACGGATCACAACACTAAACTGTTTTTGACATAACTTTTGCATACGATGTCCGAATTCAGTGATTTTTGGCTCGTTTTAACCGTAAAAACAAGAGATACACATATATGATTAGTAGATGTCAACATAATAAACTCACAATTACCGTTTCTATCAAAACCTCAAATATAGATAGAGAAAGTATGAGTATAGAAGAAAAGAAATCTCCTAAAGATGTTAATTAGTCATATAATAATTGAGAAATCATGTTCTCGGTTTCATGTGCTTCCTCACCTTTCAAAAAATGAGCACCAAGGTGAGTATGCACATTCTAACACAACTAGGTTGTGCTGAGTTGATCCTTGTCTTGTTCGTCACGAGTGACTAAGACAGAATCATCATTCTTGACCTCTTGCTTGGTTTGTTTTCTGTTGTTCCATCTCTTGTTTTTCTTCTTTGACTTGTGACGAAGAGTGTCATTATCACAACCTTTACTAGTACAAGAGATTTCAGACATAATATCTTTCTTTAGCTTTTCAAGAAGACTCTTGTAATTATTGTCACCAACAATTAACAGGTTGAGAGTCATTCTTATGACTAACTTTTGGTCCCTTTTTGGCTATGGAGGATTTTGGGACCCATTTAGAGTTGGATTTCGCAGGAGCAGCTTTCTCCTTCATACCATTTGGATCATTTTCCTTTTTAATATTTTCGAAACACCCGTTCTCCAATTTGGAACATCCGATCTTGTTTTTGCATTTAAAAAGTCATCTCTTTTCTATAATTTGGTCTTTTATGAAACGACCTTGTCGAGTGATATGCAAAATTTGAACTATCATCATAATAATTCTTTTTCCTAAACTTAGGACAGTACCGATCTGAGTTCCTTTGGGGAGCAATCTTAGCCAATTCGTTTGATAAAAAAGAAAGTGTTCCTTTTAACTTACGAATATTGCATCCCTATTCCACATGCCCTTTATTACCACAATAACTACAATGATTAGTAACATACGAAGATTGAGTTTTAATGTTACCTTTTTGTGGATCCTCTTGCATTGGAGCTTGATGATTTATCTTCCTCCTCTTCTTCTTCTTATCTTTGTTCAACTTTTTTGCTTTATTGACATTAGAAGAAGTGCTCTATTTGATTGTCGTTCTTGAAGAGTATGGTTGAACATGATTCTTAGGATTGACTGGTTTTACATCTTTACAAGGAATACGAGCATCTTTTACCTCAGTGGAAGCCTTTGGTTTAGAAGAATTTGTAGCTTTAACAAATTTTACCTCTTTGCTAATACTTGAAGCATCTATTCCCTTATATCCCAATCCTCGTGTATCACGATGATTTCTACTTGCTTCTAACATTGAGGGTTAATTTTTTGAGCCAACATTGAACTTCTTAAGGTCCAAATTTTCTTCTTCTAACGTCTTGATTCTATCAAGAGCACTGAAAAGGCGAGGGTACCCAAATAAACCTCAAGCTAAAACTTTTCCTACCTATAAGTTCTTTCTCAGAAAGTGATTGTCTATGGACAGAGTCGAGACAATACAACTAACCGATTCAAACTTTGTGTGATCGTCTATGGATACGAGATCGAGACAATACAACAACGAAGTATGTTACTTGATAAAAAGGTTCGGACTTAACCAAACACAATAGGATTCACTTATCAAGTAAATAGTAATTAACGTTTGTGAGATTTACTTTGATTATAATAAAACAATTATAATGCGGAAATATAAAGTAAATGACACACCAAGATTTTGTTAACGAGGAAACCGCAAATGCAGAAAAACCCCGGGACCTTGTCCAGAATTGAATACTCTCAGGATTAAGCCGTTACACAAAATTACACCTAGCTTCGTATAGTAGAGACCAAGCAACTAAACCTATAGTTCACCTAGTTCCGTATGTATTCCCACGCCTCCGAACTTAGTCACATACTTGGAACAATTCCTTTAGTTCGTATTCCAAACAGTAAAGGAACAACAAATCTGTTTGGTATCAACTTTATCCAACCAAGTGATATGACTTGGACAAAGGCTCTTCCGTTTATCTTAAGATAAACTCCTTCGTCAGGTCCTTAGATCTATCTTATGTTCAATAACCGAAGTAATCATTTAAGATTAAGCCAACAACACTATTAATCCAAAGAATTGTGTTGATGCCGATCTACTCAATTAATCAATCCAATTTATCACAAAGATAAACCGATTATAAATTAGATCCTCTTTTACCGAAACAAGTATTGTGCACACAAAAAATTATGAACCCATAAATCAGAAATCTTCAATATCTTTTTGGTCTTCAAATCTTCTTAGATCTTCAATAAACACCTACACACAATCACTTGAATCTGTTGTGATCAATCACGCACAAAACGGAGTCTGTTAACAAAGGATTATCACAAGATCGTCTTTAGAACTAACAACAGTCTAAAGATCCCTATCGAAACTCGGAACTATTTTGAGTGAATCTTATATCAGAAGAGAAGATTCTCAAGCATAAATAAACTAGGTACAATCAAAATTCAACCACCGTTAGTCAATCAAATCAAAGAAAACAAAAGATGAACCGCAATTATCTAGTTTCCCACCAACGGTACTCGTAGAGCTTCTCAATCCCAAAGAAGACTTTAAACTGAGCGGCCATAAGAGATTTCGCCTAATTAGGTTATTCTCCTCTGCGAATAGGCGGCTACACCAGTAACAACACAACAAAGAGGAAGTCTGTTGTTATTAAGGATTGGTTTGCTAAAAAGGCAAACTTCAAGTATTTATAGACAAGGAAGTTTGACACCAACGAATTTCCAAAACCGAAAATATTCTCAAGATATTCATTAAAGCACAAATTCGGTTTCCATAATTCTTGGAAATGCTTTGTCCAATAATAATGATCGAAATCTCTCGGAAAATCTCTAATTAGTAAATGCACATTACTAATTCTTATTTCCCTACAAAATGAAGTTAAATACCTTAATTAAAAGATTCTTAACTTATTTATGTTTCGATCTTAGGATTCTCTTCCCTTAGCTATTAAGGAATAACTTTGAACAATTAAAGAAATAAACATTCATGGCACGTGTTCAAAGTATGTCAACATCTTAACTTTGTAAGTTCTTTTTCACACTTATAACCTTGAAACCGATTTGCCACACTTCCAAACAAGTTTAGAATTGGTTCATCTGACTTTCAAGAACTATGTGATTGATCAAATAACATTCAATCACAATCATGGGTTTAACGGTTCTACCAAAACATGTTTCGGTTCTACCTTCCATGTGAGTATTGTGCATAGTCACACTAGCTTTCCAAAATTTGGTTGACTAGGTACTAGGATCGGTTCCCCACATATATATGGTATCTAACTTATATGTGTTGCACATGTCCATAGGATCGGTTCCCCTTTGCCTAAAAACATGTTGCACATGTTCATAGGATCGGTTCCCCTTTCTGCTATAAACCTTGCTGCACCTCATATAAGGATCGGTTCCCCTTTGTGATTTATTGCACCTCTTACTAGGATCGGTTCCCCTTTCCCATATTTGGTCAGACAGAAAATCACAAACCCGATCATACAATCTCAGGTGATTACTTAAGATCGGTTTCACTAATACAAGTCATACCAATACATAAGTCAGGCCTTTGTGAATAGTTCTACCAAGAACACAACAAGTCGTGAACGGTTATAGTAAATCACATATATTGGTTGTTCGTAAATATGCAATGAATAACACAACCAATAACGCATGAAGATTTCCTTTTTCGATTCACAAACAAGTTTATGAACTTACTTCCTTAGAACACATGTATAACATTGTTCCATAGGATGAAATCCTCACCTCATACCCATACATAATCACAATAAATAGCATTCAAATGATTATGGCGATGTCTTATCTACAAAGTTTAATGGTTAAGCAATAAACCTCGTATTGTGTTCCTTAATACTATTTCTATCTAGAGTTGAAATATGCTTCGCAGTTTTGTTTTTCAATATGCACGACTTGAAAGATACGTTAGGGAATGAAACTGTTCAAGTCAAATATCACTAACCTTAAGTGGAAGGATGATTGTTGTCTTTGTAGCTCCTTGCTTCTTCACATCTTCAAGTCTTCGCAATACTTGTAAAGTCTCATATCCTAATACTTTCAAGCTAACCAATACGAAGTTGACTCTAGTACATAATCAAGCGACTCTTAACATGAGGTTTGATTCACTAAAATATGACAACCAAACTTGACATACCAACACTATCTTGGTGGGTTCAACCGAGCTATGCTCTAACAATCTCCCCCTTTGTCAATTTTAGTGAGAAAACTCTTACATCATATGGATAAACAAATTACAATAATTCATTACACATACGCTTGATTCCCGATTCAACAGCACAGTAAACTGCTTACATTGAATCCTTGAGAATGCCGCTGTTTACATTATAATAACAAACCTAATACCTCCCCCTACCCCCCTAAGGATGAAAGGTAGATATTCAATCTGCACGTCTTTGTTATACCAATTCATATGATGTGTTACTCCCCCTTAGTCTGTGCTTTCACTCTTTCGTTTAGATAAAACGTTTAAGCACCAATGTTCTTTTCCTTAGCGATACCATTCAATATAAAATCAATGCCAGTATCACTTGTTTTCTCCATATATTTCTCGCCATTTTTGTCACAAAATGACAAAAAAACGAAAAAAATAAAGGACAACACGAAAATAATCTTACAAATCTCAAAATAAACTTGCAACCTGTAGAGTTAGGCACGAGGATTCCACACATCATGTTCTGATAACCAATATTAAAACCGAAACTACAAGTAGTTTTATTTTGATATGTTACCAAGGAAACAATTGTCCGAAACAATTTTTCCATTTTAGTTTAGCAAACCAAAAATAACTAAGCACCTTAGTCCCTTTGCTAAACCGATTGTACAAAAACAATCGCTTAATTCGACAAGACCAAAATAAATATAACTCTATTTTTCTCATCAGGTTCTAATTATCCATAAACTTAGACCTTTCAATTTTAAACAAGACAAATACTAGGTTAGTTAACTAGCATTTGTTGTTAAGGAATTCGATTAGACTTGAATAACCAATACCTTACTTCGATAAGTCTAACTAAGATCAGAATTAACTTAGTTTCTCTTATCCGGAATCGAATTGGACTAAACAACTCATCCCGTACACCTTTTATTTCTTTTCAAATATAAATAATTCATACAAACCAAATAAATCAACTTGCATAATTATTCACCTCAACCTAAGCAATTGAAACGACATAGACATTAAAAGCACCGCAATTGCACCGAAATTTTGTAAGCCTAAACAATTGATATCACACAATAAAGCAGGATAACAATAATTTTTCTTAATCGGAACCAACTGAATCACACATACATCCATACACACATAATGGAATAAACATCAATTGAACCAAAATTTTGTTAATCAAAAGCAATAAATATATATGAAATAAACCCAGGCTTTTCTTAAACAGGAAAACAATTAAAACTAACAAGATTGTTACCTCAAATTTCGCATCCACTTCTCCAATATGATTGCATCTTCTTCCAGGGAGCATTGATATTGAAATATCATCATGTTGTCATCCCTATGCCAAAAACAAAAGAATAACAACAACCAACCTTTACTAGAGAAAGGTTGGAAATCGGTTTTAACAATTCCAAGCAAAAGTTGAAAACCGTCGAAACACATATGCTTTTGTGCTAAACCAAAACCGATTCAACATATTGTGACTTTGTCACATATTGTTTCTACCAGAACCCCTCATGATTCTTTGATAAAGCCTACCAACATGATCTAGAACTTAATCCTTCTAAATCAAAAAGTCACCCAAACCACAAGGGTTCACAACATATGGGATCGAATATTAAGGTAGCAAAACCGAAATCAAACATCTCATAAACATACATAGCAATAAGATAAAATCATTCAAGCACAGGATATGTAAACCAAAAACTATCACAAGAAAAATTATAAATCAAATAATTTTATTTATAATAGTTTTATTCTCAATAGACTTTACATAAAGTAGCATAGTTTCAAATAAGAATTTAATCTTATCTTTGCTTTGCATGCCTTACTGGAGAAATCCTTTAGAAGAATCTCAATTTTGGTTTCTTTCTCTTTAAAATCTTCTAAATTCTCCAAGGTCTTCAGGCCATCTATATTTTGCAATAGATTCTTTGTATCCAGCGATACTCGTCTTTGCATAAATAAGATCATCATTGAGAAGATCTCTTCTTCCAATGAGTTCCATTGTTCTCTCAAACAAATTTTGAGAAATAATTGTTGAGAGAGTTGTCTTGATAGAGAAGGAGCAATAATCGGAACATATTCCATATATTCTTTTCTCATAATATGTGCAGCTAGACTCAAGAGTCCTTTCAATCTTTTCAACACAATAATCACAGACAACATCATACCATTCTTTTCCTTCCACTATGAAAGGAATCATGTAAAGAATTTTTGAACGGGGCAAGGTAATTCATGAGCTAATTATTTCCGAAATTTCTCTTGTCAAGTCTTCCTAAATTTATACATACGGTGAGAGCATGGTAGCATGATATTACAAGAGGGTCACAATCGGACTTATTTATAATCCCTAATTTTAAACTCAAAAAGGAAAGAATTCCTAACCAGAACCGAAAAAACGATTCTTTCCTTACATAAGTGAGGAAACAATTACAATGGTTTGAGAGGTTCCAGAAACCTGTTCGACCCCTTTCTTGTTTTTCTACTTTGTAGTAAATCATCAAAAGATGTTTTCACATTGATATCACTGGATATCTCTAGATCCTGTTTGAGTCTAATAACTAGACTTTCATAGTCATCTTTTTCTAAAATTATAATAGGATTGGTTTAATTAGACATTGTTTTAGATGACTTTTTCGATACCATCTCAGATTTTGGTATCAATTTGTAGGTAGTTTTTGAATGAAGATTCTTCATTTCAAGAGACATTGCATCTTTCCACCTTGAAACATCAGATCTCATATCCTTATTGAAAAAGGTATTACCCTTTACATTTCTTTTTGGATATGATTTTGAATTCATGTAAAACTTCGTTTGTCTAACTGGACAATAGTGATCTGAGAGGTTTTTGGAAGTGAAGTTAGCCAATTCTTTTGAGACATATGATAGAGCATTCTGCATCTTTCGAATCTTACACTCCCTTTGCATATGACATTTTTCTCTACAATAAAAACAATGTTTATTGAAATATGTATAGTTTTTCGATTTACCTTTATGAGACTTTCGGTCATGATACTGCTTCTTAGTTGGACTCTTCCTCTTTTTGTATTTAGAGACCTTTTTTGTTGGATTCTCACTTGAGCTCTTGGGCGAATCATGCAAGCATACTTGTACGGGTGGATCTTCAGGAGTAGACAGACAAACATCCTTTACGAATTTTACTTCTTTATTGATCAATGAAGTATTAATCCCATCATACCCTAATCCTCGTTTGTCGCCATGACATCTTCCTGCATCTATCATGGAAGATAAGTTTATTGTGCTATCATTAAGTCTTCTCAGCCTTATAACCTCTTCTTCTAGCACCTTGATCTTTTCAAGAGCATTGCTTAGTTGATCCTCAAAAGGATTTTTCTTCAAGGAGTCAGACTCAAGTTATTCATTGCTCGTTGAATGTTGCGAATTAATCAAGGCTTCTGTCTCAAGAAGTTTTTTATTCAACAAGTAATGTTTCCTGTTGAGGTTCTCAAACTCAAGGGTTTTTTAGTGAAGGATTTCTTTGTAACCTTTAAAAAGATATCTGGAACTCTGATATCCATAGAAGAAGCCGGAAAAAACTTTCCTCGCTTCCTATTTTCTCTGCTGAGAGGAGCAAGAAGTCCAATCACATCTGAGGAAGACAGTCTTTTTATGGAGACAGCTCCTAGAAGAGAGGAGTATTCAGATAGATCATCTTCAACATCTTAATCAATTTCTGAGTCACCATCTTCAAAAATCTCATCAAGTTGCTTTTGAAGGCAAGTTTGCCAATCACCAGAGTCTACATTGTAGAGATCAGCCTGATCAGTATATTCACAAAAGGTGTTATCTTCAAGACCTGATTTTTCATCTTGACTTACGTTAACTGAACCATCCTTTGGATTCATTCTTATAGGTTGGATCGCACCAAACATAGATTGTTAGATCTTTTCGTGTTTGCCTGCTCTGGTACCAATTGAAAATGCGAGGGTACCCAAATATACCTCAAGCTAAAACTTTTCCTATATATAAGTCCTTTCTCCGAAAGTGATTGTCTATGGACTGAGTCGAGACAATACAACTAATCGGTTCACACTTCGTGTGATCGTCTATGGATACGAGATCGAGCCAATACAACAACGAAGTATGTTACTTGATAAAAAGGTTCGGACTTAACCAAACACAATAGGATTCACTAATCAAGTAAATAGGAATTAACGTTTATGTGATTTACTTTAATTATAATAAAATAATTATAATGCGGAAATATAAAGTAAATGACACAACAAGATTTTGTTAACGAGGAAACCGCAAATGCAGAAAAACCCCGGGACCTTGTCCAGAATTGAATACTCTCAGGATTAAACTGTTACACAAAATTACACCTAACTTCGTATACTTGAGACCTAGCAACTAAACCTATAGTTCACCTAGTTCTGTCTATATTCCCACGCCTCCGACCTTAGTCACGTACTTGGAACAATTCCTTTGGTTCGTATTCCAAACAGTAAAGGAACAACAAATCTGTTTGGTATCAACTCTATTTAACCAAGTGATATGAGTTGGACAAAGGCTCTTCCGTTTATCTTAACATAAACTCTTTCGTCAGGTCCTTAGATCTATCTTATGTTCAATTACCGAAGTAATCATTTAAGATTAAGCCAACAACATTATTAATACAAAGAATTGTGTTGATGTCGATCTACTCAATTAATCAATCCAATCTATCACAAAGATAAACCGATTATTAATTGGATCCTCTTTTACCGAAACAAGTATTGTGCACACCAAAGATTATGAACCCACAAATCAGAAATCTTCAATATCTTCTTCGTCTTCAAATCTTCTTAGATCTTCAATAAACACCTGCACACAATCACTTGAATCTCTTATGATCAATCACGCACAGAACGGAGTCTGTTAACAATGGATTATCACAAGATCGTCTTTAGAACTAACAACAGTCTAAAGATCCCTGTCGAAGCTCTGAACTAGTTTGAGTGAATCTTATATCAGAAGAGAATATTCTCAAGCATAAACAAACGAGGTACAATCAAAGTTCAACCACCGTTAGTCAATCAAATCAAAGAAAACAAAAGATGAACCGCAATTATCTAGTTTCCCACCAACGGTACTCGTAGAGCTTCTCAATCCCAAAGAAGACTTTAAACTGAGTGGCCGTAAGAGATTTCGCCTAATTAGGTTACTCTCCTCTCCGTGTAGGCAGCTACACCAGTAACAACACAACAAAGAGGAAGTATGTTGTTACAAAGTATTAGTTTGCTAGAAAGGCAAACTTCAAGTATTTATAGACAAGGAAGTTTAGACACCAAGGAATTTCCAAAACCGAAAATATTCTAAAGATATTCATTAAAGCACAAATTCGGTTTCCATAATTCCTGGAAATGCTCTGTCCAAAAATAATGATCGAAATCTCTCGAAAAATCTCTAATTAGTAAATGCACATTACTAATTCTCATTTCCCTACAAAATGAAGTTAAATACCTTAATTAAAAGATTCTTAACTTATTTATGTTTCGATCCTGGGATTCTCTTCCCTTAGCTATTAAGGAATAACTTTGAACAATTAAAGAAAGTAACATTCTGGCACGTGTTCAAAGTATGTCAAAATCTTAACTTTATAAGTTCTCTTTCAAACTTACAACCTTGAAACCGATTTGCCACACTTCCAAACAAGTTTAGAATTGGTTCATCTGACTTTCAAGAACTATGCGATTGATCAAATAACATTCAATCACAATCATGGGTTTAACGGTTCTACCAAAATAAGTTTCGGTTCTACCTTCCATGTGAGTATTGTGCATAGTCACACTAGCTTTCCAAAATTTGGTTGACTAGGTACTAGGATCGGTTCCCCACATATATATGGTATCTAACTTATATGTGTTGCACATGTCCATGAGATCGGTTCCCCTTTTCCTAAAAACTTGTTGCACATGTTCATAGGATCGGTTCCCATTTCTTCTATAAACCTTGTTGCACCTCATACAAGGATCGGTTCCCCTTTGTGATGTACTACACCTCTTACTAGGATCGGTTCCCCTTTCCCATATTTGGTCAGACAGAAAATCACAAACCCGATCATACCATCTCAGGTGATTACTTAAGATCGGTTTCACTAATAAAAGTCATACCAATACATAAGTCAGGCCTTTGTGGATAGTTCTACCAAGAACACAACAAGTCGTGAATGGTTACACTCAATCACACATATTGGTTGTTCATAAGATATGCAATGAATAACAAAACCAATAACGCCTGGATATTTCCTTTTTCGATTCACAAACAAGTTTATGAACTTACTTCCTTAGAACACATGTATAACATTGTTCCCTAGGATGAAATCCTCACCTCATACCCATACATAATCACAATAGCATTGAAATGATTATGGCGATGTCATATCTACAAAGTTTAATGATTAAGCAATAAACCTCGTATTGTATTTCTTAATACTATGTCTATCTAGAGTTCAAATATGCTTCGTTGTTTTGTTTTCAATATGCACGACTTGAAAGATATGTTAGGGAATGAAACAGTTGAAGTCAAATATCACTAACCTCAAGTGGAAGGATGATTGTTTTCGTTGTAGCTCCTTGCTTCTTCGCATCTTCAAGTCTTCGCAATACTTGTAAAGTCTCATATCCTAATAATTTCAAGCTAACATATTCGAAGTTGACTCTAGTACATAATCAAGCGACTCTTAACATGAGGTTTGATTCACTAAAATATGACAACCAAAATTGACATACCAACGCTTGGTGGGTTCAACCGTGCTATGATCTAACAATCATTGGCTAGATCAGCCTCAAGACGTATTTCTCGTGAGAGATATTCTCCTTCTTTCTCTTCAAAGTTCTTTTATTGAGAGTTAATCCTCGCATCATATTCAACAAGTTTCTCTTCCATCAAACGTACTTTTTTAAGAGCCACATTACAATCTTTCCCAGCTTGAGAAAGACTAGCACATACTTTTTCATTAAGACTCTGTATTTGTTGTGAGAATTTTTCTTTCAGCAAGTTATGCTCTTCATCGATATTTTCATACTTTAAAGTTAAATCTCGTTCTCTTTCAAGTGCTGAAAGAATTTCATTAGAACAAGTAAGAAATTGTTTGCTCAATTCCTTTTGTTCAGAAGTTTTTACACTTGATCTTTCATCGGAAATCTCAAGCATAGAACTAAAAAAAATTCTTGTCATCAAAAAGAGATTTTTAAGAATCTGAATCATTGATTGCGAATACATGGCTTAACTTAATCTCCTCTAGAGAACCTTCAGACTTATTCTCAGAAGAGCAATTAGAACTTGATGAAGAATCCCTTTTAAACATTTCTTAAAATCAAAACTTCTAATGTCTTGTGATTCGTTAACTGAGTCTTTCTTTAGTTTTCGCTTTTGCTTAACTCTACTTTGACTCATCTCTTATAGGTTGGATCGCATCAAGCACAGATTGTTAGATCTTTTCGTGTTTACCTGCTCTGATACCAATTGAAAAGGTGAGGGTACCCAAATATACCTCAAGCTAAAAGTTTTCCTACCTGTAAGTCCTTTCTCCGAAAGTGATTGTCTATGGACTGAGTCGAGACAATGCAACTAATCGGTTCACACTCCGTGTGATCGTCTATGGATACGAGATTGAGACAATACAACAATGAAGTATGTTTACTTGATAAGAGGTTCGGACTTAACCAAACACAATAGGATTACTATCAAGTAAATAGGAATTAACGATTGTGTAATTTACTTTAAATTATAATAACAACAATTATAATTGCAGAAAATAAAAGTAAATGACACAGCAAGATTTTGTTAACGAGGAAACCGCAAATGCGAGAAAAACCACCGGGACCTTTTCAGAATTAAATACTCTCGGGATTAAGCCGCTACACAAAATTAAACCAACTTCGTATAGTTGAGACCAAGAAACTAAACCTATAGTTCACTTAGTTCCGTCTCGTATTCCCATGCCTCCAACTTATGAATAAGTCACGTACTTGGAACAATTCCTTTGGTTCATATTCCAAACAGTAAAGGAACAACAAATCTGTTTGGTAGCAACTCTCTTCAACCAAGTGATGTGAGTTCGACAAAGGCTCTTCTGGTTATCTTAATAAAATCCTTCGTCAGGTTGTTAGATCTATCTTATTCTCAATTACCATAGGTAATTGTTAAGATTTTGCAATCAATACTTTTAATCACCAAGAAATTGATGTTGATCTACACAACTAATCAATCTAATCTACCACAAGGATAAACCGATTATAGTTGGATCCTCTATACCGAAACAAGTATTGTGCACACCAAAGATTATGAACCCCAAATCAGAAATCTTCAATATCTTCTTTGTCTTCAAATCTTCTTAGATCTTCAATAAACTCCTGCACACAACAACTTGAATCTCTAGTGATCAATCACGCACCTAACAGAGTCTGTCAACAATGGATTATCACAAGACGTCTTTAGATCTACAAACAGTCTAAAGATCCCTGTCGAAACTTCGATCTAGTTTGAGTGAATCTTATATTAGAAGAGAAGATTCTGAAGCATAAACAAACTAGGTGCAATCAAAGTTCAACCACCATTAGTCAATCAAATCAATCGAAAACACAAGATAAACCGCAATTATCTAGTTTCCCACCAACCGTACTACTAGAGCTTCTCAATCCCAAAGAAGACTTTAAACTGAGCGACCGTAAGAGATTTCGCCTAATTAGGTTACCCTCCTCTCCGAATAGGCGGCTTCACCAGTAACAACACAACTGAGGAAGTTTGCTGTCACGAAGGATTAGTTTGCTAGAAATGCAAACTTCAAGTATTTATAGACAAGGAAGTTTGGACACCAAGGAATTTCCAAAACCAAAAATATTCTCAAGATATGCAATATATTCCAAATTCGGTTTCCATAATTCCCCGGAAATGCTCACATCCAAAATAATGACAAAAATCTCTTTGGAAAATCTTTAAATAGTAAATGCACATTACTAATTCTCGTTTTCCTAAAATAAAATTAAAAACCTTAAATAAAAGATTCTTAACTTATTTATGTTTCGATCCTGGGATTTTCTTCCTTTAGCTATTAAGGAATAACTTTGAAAAATTAAAGATAAGCGTTACTGCACATGTTCAAAGTATTTCGACATCCTTACTCTGTAAGTCCTCTTTCATACTCACAATCTTGAAACCGATTTGCCACATTTCCAAACAAGTTTATAATTGGTTCATCGACTTTCAAGAACTATGTGATTGATCAGGAACACTCAATCACCAATCATATGCTTAACGGCTCTACCAAAACAAGTTTCGGTTCTACCTCCATGTGAGTATTGTGCATAGTCACACTATCTTTCCAAAATTCGGTTGACTAGGTACTAGGATCGGTTCCCCACATATATATGATATCTAACTTGAATGTGTTGCACATGTCCATAGGATCGGTTCCCCTTTGCCTAAAAACGTGTTGCACATATTCATAGGATCGGTTCACCTTTCTGCTAAAACATGCTGCACCTCATACAAAGATCGATTCCCCTTTGTGATGTGTTGCACCTCTTACTAGGATCGGTTCCCCTTTACCCGGAGTTGGTCTTACACAAAATCACAAACTCGATCATACCATCTCGTGTGATTACTTAAGATCGGTTTCACTAATAAAAGTCATACCAATACATAAGTCGGCCTTTGTGAATAATTTTACCAAGAACACAAACAAGTCATGAGCGGTTATACTAATCACACATATTGGTTGTTCACAAGATATGCAATGAATAACAATACCAATAACGCCTGTCGATTTCCTTTTCGATTCACAATACAAGTTCATGAATTTACTTCCTTAAAACACATGTAAAACATTGTTTCCTAGGATGAAATCCTCACCTCATACCTATACATAATCACAATAGCATTTAAACGATTATGTCGATGTCTTATCTACAAAGTTTAATGGTTAAGCAATAAACCTCGTATTGTATTCCTTAATACTATGTCTATATAGAGTGTTCATGCTTCGCAGTTTTGTTTTCAATATGCACGACTTGAAAGATAAGTTAGGGAATGAAACAGTTAAGGCAAATATCACTAACCTCAAGTGGAAGGATGATGTTGTCGTTGTAGCTTCTTACTTCTTCACTTCTTCAAGTCTTCGCAATACTTGTAATGTCTCATATCCTAATACTTTCAAGCTAACCTATACGAAGTTGACTCTAGTGCATAATCAAGCGTCTCTTTAAATGAGTTTTGATTCACTAAAATATGACAACTAAACTTGACATTCCAACGCTTGGTGGGTTCAGCCGAGCTATGCTCTAACACTTCTAAACCCAATTACTCTTCTATCGACAAGCTCATAACAGTATGCGATGCACATGTATCTTCCATGACCCAGAGACGATGATTGTGTATTCCAACCAATACATAAACCAGACCAGCGCCACTCAACCCATGCTAAGTTGCTTCCTTTTGTGCTACTATGTTGCATAGTTGAATAGGATTAACATGCTCCACTTGATCAGCTTCTTCTTTGTCGCTACTGCCCTCAGTGACTATTGCGGAAAATTTTTCTTTCTTTGGACAATCACGCACAATGTGAGGACCCTTGCATAAGAAATAACCACCAGATCTGTTCTTCACAGGCAAACTATCAGGGTACATAATTTATATGTCCCTACTTTTGTAAACAACAAATATATGCTTTCCCAAAATAAATATATCCCTACTAATTTTAGGAATTAAAATCCGGAATTATTAGATTACTAAAATGCCCCATATAAATTTCACATTATTCAAAATAAGACACAATAACTTCTCATTTCAGTTTCAGTTTCTCTCACCTACTGAACGCTTCCCTCTTCCTCGTTTCCATCGCTCACACTTTCAGAGATCTGAAAATTGAAAACCAGAAGAAAAAAAAATTGAAATTGATGAATAAATTCACTAGCCGTTACTTATAATCAACCATTAATAAACTAGCCGTTACTCAAAATCAACCAGTTGAATAAATCCACTAGTCTCTGATGAAGAACAGAAACTGAAAGTTAACCTAGTTTCATCAACAACAGAAAGCAACCGTATATCTTTCATCAACAACAGAAAGCAGCGAACAGGAAGCTAATCAAGTTTCATTTTGTTTCACTGAAGTTATCAATTTGAACAGGTAAAAACGCTTTTGATTTTGGTCTTGTTTTGTTAGTTTTGATTTTTGGTTAGAGTTTTTGAGTTTTTAGTTAGATTTCGTCAAATCTGATATTCTGTGTTTGGTAATTTTGAAAGTTAAACAAGCATGATTTGTTGATTTTAAATGTTTTACTTCTAATCTTTGCTTCAAATTGGTTTTTAGATTATTCTAGGTTGAATATGCTAGTTATGTTGATTTTGAATGTTTTGCTCATATGCTGAAAAATGTGAGAAGTTGAAAAATGGTATTTTTCTAGGTTGAATATGCTAGTGATCTTGTATACAAATTTGTGCAACTGAAAAATGTGATTCTGGAGGTTTGGTTGGTTTAGATATTTTTGTTCAATTTAGGGGATCAACAACAGTAGTTGATCCAAATAAAAATTGGGTCAACATTAGAAGTTGATCCAATTCAGGGGATAAACAACAGCAGCTGATCCAAATAAAGATAGGATAAACAATAGAAATTGATCCATTGTATGCAAATTTGTTCTACTCTTAATGTGTTTCTGAAGTAATTTTAGATATTTTTAGAAGTTGATCCAAATAAAAAGGGATCAACAATAGAATTTGATCCAATTTAGTGGATAAACAACAACAGTTGATCCAAATAAAAATAGGATAAACAATAGAAGTTGATCCATTGTATTCAAATTTGTTGTACTGGTAATGTGTTTCTGAAGGATTTTTAGATATTTTTGTATCAACATCATAGTTGATCCAAATAAAAAAATGATTAACAATAGAAGTTGATCCAATTTAGGGGATAAACAACAGTAGTTGATCCATAAAACTGAAATGTTTGCTAGTTATGTTGTTTTCTAATATGAAAATATGAATGCTAACTATAATAATTGTTGAACTCAGGTTGAGAAAACATAATGTTTAGGAGATCACCAAGGATAAAAAAATAGAATCAAGATGAAAAGGAAACGCAAGAGATTAAGCAAGCTAAAGAACCAAAACGAAATGCGAAGAACAAGAAGATAATTGAAGAAGAGGCAACAAGAAAGAAGAAGAACAAGAATACAAATGAAGAACAACAACGAAAGGTGAAACACAAGAAGAAAGTTTAGGAAGAACCAGAATAATCAGAATCCGAAGAAGAAGGGCAAGAAGAATCAGGTGATCAAGAGTCGGAAGATAAATCTGAAAAATAAGCAGAAAAGGGCAAACCGAAGAAAGTCGTCAAAGGTAAAAATATAAGTTGTAATATTTGTGCTGGTATATGTAACTATGTTGTATAGAAAACAAAATGAAAATGATTGAGTTTCATGTATGCAGGCGAGTCAAGGGCGAAAACAAACAAATTCAAAGCAGAACAACAACGAAAGATGAAAGACAAGAAGGTAGTTGAGGAAGAATCAGACGAATCGGAATCAGAATCCGATGAAGAAGAGCAAGAACAATCAGATGAAGAGAATCAAGGATCAAAATAATAGGAAGTAGCAGAAGAGGACAAACCAGGGAGAGAGCTCAAAGGCATTGACTTGAATACTTGTGCTGGTATATGAAATATGTTGTTTAGAAATCGAAAATGAAAATAAAAATGATTTGAGTTTCATGTATGCAGGCAAGTCAAGAGCAAAAGAAAAGAAATTCAAAGCAGGTCTCCAACCATTGGTTGAAATGGGGAATTTTCTATGCAAACTATTTGAAGTAGAAGATGCATATAACAAGAAGAAACCGCTACTTGCTCAAGCACTGAAGGAATCTCCATTCTGGGACTTAATCATCCCATTTTACGTGACTGATATAAGTGGCCTTATGAATGATAAATGGTTGAAGAAGATTAATCTTGCAATGCAGATGCTGATGAGTGCATTTAATTAAGAAACCAAAAAGTTCAAATTTGGAGAATCCGAAGAGTGCTCTCTGGAAGCAAGAGATTTCGCTTTGATATTCAAGATGATAAGACTGATAGAGAGTGGAGATTTGAAGCAGAAACTGAAACCGAAGAAAGGACTTGACTATATCAAATTATTAAATAAAAAGTTCAGACCAGAAAAACCAGCAGATTGTCCAGCCGCAATATTGAAGAATGAAGTTGTAAGCAAACTGAAAAGCGCAACAGAATATGAGTCTGATCCGGTGCATTTTGTGAGACTTTTCGCTATGTGGTTATGTACGATTTTCTTATTCCCAAATGCTGGAATGACAAACTTCCCAAAAAAATTGTTGCCTCATATCTTACTGATGGACAAAGTGTCATGGCCGGATCACGTTGTGGAATATTTGATTTCAAACTTGGAAAAAAAGAAAACGGAACAATTAACTATCGCTGGCTACACAACTCTCCTAGTGGTAAGAAAAAACGTTAATTTTGCGAAAGTAAAATGTGTATTGTTGTAGAGAGTGAAATGCATACTATTGGATAAAACTAACCTTGTTGTTTATATTATGCAGTGTTGGTTCTGTGAACATACCGATAAGTACATCGACAAAAGGGAAAATTTTGAAAATGCAACTCCGAGATTCCAACGATGGAACCAGCACACATTGTGCAAGAAGTTTATAACTGATTTTGGCAACAAAATCAAAAAGAGGGAAATCGATATGACTTGGTTCGACCGGTAGGTAATTTTTTTTACTATATTTATCTTTACTATTACAAATGTACCATTTTTTTGTGGATCAACAATGGAAGTTGATCCAAGTGAATGGGGTCAACAACCAATGTTGATCCAGTTTTAGTGTAAGTTTTTGTGGATCAACAATGGAAGTTGATCCATGTGAATGGGATCAACAACCAATGTTGATCCAGTTTTAGTGTCAGTTTTTTGTGGATCAAGAGTGGATGTTGATCCATGTGAATGGAGTCAACAACAAATGTTGATCCAGTTTTAGTGTCTACACTATTTTGATTTTTGTTGATCATGCTTCGCAGTTTCATCAAGACTTTGTTGATCCAGTGTCTACTGAGGAGAACTATTTAATTGACCTATCGGCACCTGCAAGAGAACTGGACGAAGAGAGGCATAAGATAAAGGAACTAGAGGAAGAAAACCTGCTTCTTGAATGTGACAAGCAAGAAATTAATTACATGGGAAAGGCTCAAATTAAACTGTTTGTCCACAACACGATATTCTTGAGAGATCTGTATGAGAGGAACAAAGACAAACTAGAGTTGCAAGCTGGAGAACCGGAGCTACTTGCTAAGATTGACAAGAACATAATGGAATGGCAGGAAGAGAAAAGGATTTCTCAAGGATCAAAGAATAGAAATAAACCAAAGTATACAGGGAAGGAATTTGAAGATTAGAACAATGTGTTCACACAGACACAAGAAGGAGAATCATCTGGAAAAGGAAATCAACATGAAATGAACTCTGCGGCGAATGATCAACAAACATATGGGAATGAAACGAGAGTAAACATGGAAGTCAAAGATTCAGTGGTTGTAAACAATGAAGACACTCAAGAAATGAACGAGTCGTTAACTACACCAAAACAGCCGATTTGTGACGGATATACGCGTTGCAAATGAATTTAACCAACGCCAATATCAGTTGGTAATATGGCGTAGCAAATTTCTATGCAACGCCAGAATCCGTTGCATAAATTAATTTGTGCAACGTATATAAACGTCGGTCAACCGGTTTAACAACGTTTTATTTTGTAATTTGAGCAACGGATTCTTAATTTTGTGCAACGGTTACACTAATATAGGTGATGAGTGCCAAATAGTGCATATTTATACACCTTTTTATTGGCATTTTACTCATCTTTTGCGCTTAGAAATCAGATATTATCCCAGATTCTGTGTTTTCTTTGTTTTCAAGAATAAATATTTGTATTAATTAATTTTGTGTTTTTAGGTAATAAATAAAGCTCGGAGAATCGAGAGCTAAAGAGCGAAGAATTGAAGTCAAACATCTATGGAGCAGATAGCCAAAGCTCACAAGGCAAATCGGTTGCAACCCAACAAGGAAGACTTGGGCTAGAGCTACCCATGACCGGATCCGAGCCCGCTCACTCGAGCCATTGAGATCTCCTCGGCTACATCCAACGGCCGCTCCATCACTATACATCATCTCTTGATGCTCCGTGCAACACCGGATCGCTCAAAAACCGCTTACCATCCTCAGCCGTTCGGATCGTAGTCGGCTCCATCCTACGCTCGCTGGAGGCCCTTCTCATCAAACCCCATTGTGCCCGCTCAACGGCGAAATGACCCTACCCTACCCTAATCGAGCGGACCATTCCTATCTTCATCTTCTCTTTCTTCTCTTCTCTACTGTCTCCATCGGTTGCGGGAGGCAACTCCACACCCATTCCCCTACCAACTCTGCAACTCCACACCTTCCATCATCTCCCTACCATGCTTCCCACCACCACCAACCTTACACCATACAGCCGCACACCTCTCTAGGTTTAGCCTTCTCTCACTTAGCTTCTCCAACCTAGAAGCTAATTTAGAGAAGACTAAAACTAGGGTTTCGATCGATCAATCAAGGGATGGAGTTCTCGGAGCCGCACGACAAGAGGAGGGCGATTCGGAGCGATGGGTGAGAATTATTTTGTGTTTTAAAATTGAATTAGGGTTTGGGAATTTTGGGGCTGATGCATGTATAAATAGGGATGAATTGGGTTGATAGAAAACACGCTGGATTAGCCGGTCACGGTCATTTAGTGTTATTTTGTGTTAATTTATGTTCTAGTTTGGTGCTAGGGTTTCAATGAAACCCTAAATCCATGTTGTGATGTTAAGCTTTTTTGAACCATTCTTGTATGCTTAAACTTTAAAATAATTTCAATCCTAGCATCTAACATTCTTCTCTCACAATGCATGCCAACGCCATGGATGCATGGTAGTTAGGTTATACTTATGTTTAGTATCTTTGCAGCTCAATCCTTAGAGTTATAGGCTAATTCCTTTGATTAGTTATACTTAATTAGATAACTAATGCTCTGGTTAACACCTTAGGTTGTGTATTGAAGTGTAACATGGAGAAACACCTTAGATAGGTGGTGGGTTTGACACCACGCCCTTATCGATCCACGGGGCAAGAAAGGCTCAACTCGATTGAGCACACAATAGGAATTAGAGGTGAATTTGAAGACCTTAGCAACCCCATTGTCACTATCTGTTTACCTTAGTTTAGGTTTATTTCATTACATCTCAAGTAGTATCGGCAAAAACATCTTATAAACACCCTTTTGTTACTCTGTCACACTAGAAATTCAGTTAGCAAGCCTCTGTCAATACAAGAGCACCACAAGTCTCTCGTGGTTCGACTCATCACGTGCCAGATTCTACAACCAAGACACCGTGCACTTGCGGTTTATCACCGTAGGCCATAAAAATAACCCATCTTCCAGGCCTACCAAGTTTTTGGCGCCGCTGCCGGGGACTTGGCGTGTGCCCTGTGATCAATTGCTGCCTTCACTGATTGCACCCTGTACATATCCATTTCAGTCTGTGATTAGTATAACTTAGTTAATTTTCGTAATCTGCATTTGTAATTTAAAAAAAAATTCTAGTATAACTGTCATTCCATCTCGTATTTGCATCATACATCTCCAGCAATCTTCCTTTTCTTGGATAGCTTAGTGTAATTTGTAGTGTACTTGTTGTCATCATGAGTAGTAGTGTCACTTAGTTACATTTGTAGCTTAATATAATTCACTTGTTCTTGCATTTGATTAATCTCATCTCGCATCTTGGCTGTTTGACCCGAGCTATAAGCGTACGTAGCTTAGCTTAATATCACTTGTCACTTTTGATCCCTTTCGGTCAAGTAACTCCCGGTTGCATATTCTCTCCGTGCTCTAACTTGTATATTACTTGGAAGGCGAAAATCTGTGTTGAGTCACGGTACACTGCAACATCTCGCTAAGCAAGACTAGGAAGAGGAGGACGCAAGGGCAGCAAGAACCAAGGTCTTCTTGAGCTGCTTTGTTTTTAAACTTGAGCATAACCAACGGTATTGTATTGTCAAATTTTGATGCTCTGTCTTGCATGAAATGCCATGTACTAATGTGATCGAGCATAAACTTGAGCATGAGCCATTAAGAGTTGTATTGCCACAGAGCATATCACAACTTCTTGAGTGAGTTTGTACTTGTGTGTTACATTAGATTGTGCATACTCAACCCAGTCAAGATTGTGCATCTGGTAAGATTGTGTTCGTTAAGATTGTGCTCACATAAGTCATTAGATTGTGCATACTCAACCACACAAACACATTGCATCCTCGAAGGCTGAAAATCTGCATTTGAGCTGCCACCTGTTCATCCGTGATTTGCACTTAGAATTGTGTTGTGCTTAAACTACCAACGTGATGTGCACGACCACGAGCCTAAATATGACCTCGCAAACTATCGGACCTAGCCAACTATGCATGATGGCACTAGCTCCTGTCCGCAGGTCGTGAGCCAACTCCACCTAATCCACATCTCTTTTGTGTGTGCACAAGCCCGAAGCCTGCACATCTGAGCTAACACAACCTGGGCTCTAAACCAAATTGAGCCCACCATCAATCTGGGCTGACTGACCACACCAGCTGGTCTCACTGAACCCAACCTGGGCTGAGCCCACATAACCCACAACTGGGCGGGCTGTCCAACACAACTTCGGGCCGAGCCCACATAACCTTCTTTGGGCTGTCCAACACAACCTCGGGCTTTGCATTACGCAATCTTGACCCATCGGTCGAGAGCTGTTGGGCTGTACAAAACTAAGCCCACTTCCCATAACCTTTGGGTTGTGTTTCTACAGCACTTAGGCGTTGCACACAACTACTGGGCTTCCCACAAAAACCAAACAACAAGCCCACATAAACCAAACTTTCCCAACAAACCAAATGAAACCCAACAAACCAAAAACCCAATAAACCAAATTAAGTCCACTACAACTGGGCTTTGAGTTCAATTTGAGATATTAAATCATGTCAAGATGTTGGTCTGCATCTGGGGATGGTAACAAATCCCTTAGAGAGCGTGCTCACGGAGGTACGCTTCACCGGGATGAACCCCACATACCATAGTGATTTTAGGGAATTTTATGCGCCTTCTCAGGGCCCTGACCTCACATACCCTAATCACTATGAGCACATGCATCATCCACCACAGGTTGAGAATGAACACTCTCCTCGTACCCAGTCATCACTTCTCGATCAATTAGAAGCTCGACTATCTCGGCTTAGAAAGGCAATCACATGAGCGATCTGTCAAATCTAATCCCCTAGGCACTATGAAATGCATGCTTGCACCTTATGTGGTGGCTTAGACCACCTGCTTGAGTATCTTGTTATATTTTGCATGAATTTAGACGAGTCTAGGGAAAACCATGATAATCCAATATACGAAGTGTCTAGAAGTGACTATTGGGACCATAATCAACCTGCACATGCATCATTCACCACAGTGGGGAGATGAACAATTTTATACTCCCCCAACTCCTAGTTTGCAATCAATAATGGAAACACTCATAGAGCAAAATGCTAGGCTTGAAATGAATGCAATGCATGACCATCCATATAGCAACATGCATGATCATCCCTTCTCTAGTGAACCATGTGCACAACCATTTAATGATTATTCATATGAAACATGCATACCCACTATTGAAGACTCTCCCTCCATTGAACAATGTCATATGTTCTTAAAGATGAACCGGATTCATTTAGAAAAAGAAGAATGGAAGGCAGTTCATGATAGAATGATTATTGTCCCTAATAAAGAAAATCTTGAAAATAGTGTTTCTCTTCCTACTCATGCAACTAACACTGAATATGAACCTAATCTAGAGGAAAATGAGTACACTAGAAATGCTAATAGGGAAATGCATTTTTGTTATGATGATGATGATGATGAATATGATATGTTAGAAGAGCATGTGTATGCGAGATAATATGATAGAATCTTTGAGTTCGAGAGACGTTAGGCGTCTCTTCATGTGAACCCTATGAATGACACTTCTTCTAACATTCATATATGTGATATGGATTCGAGCTTGGCTTTGTGAAATTCTTCGGTGAATGTGAGCATGCTTCACAACTTGTTTGTGACTTAGGACGAGGATGAATCTTACGGTGACACTAATGTTCTTTTGGATCATGATATTATTGTTGTGTCGATTCCAACCGCCCATATCACAATATGTTTGCCTGCTCTGATGATTATGACTTGGTGATTGACGAATTGTTCTATGCTGGTGAACATGATTTACCCTCTTCTGACTTTGGGAAAGTGTGTGATGGTGCAAATGATTTTATACATGAAAATAACTTAGATGTACCTAACCTCTCTCCTAAGTCACAAATTGAAACTCCTTCACCCAACCTAGGTGTAGTTTGTCACAAAATTGCAAAACCAACTTTTCTAAAAATGCTAATTTAGGCCTAGAGCTTTGTGCTTCCCAAGTCCTCTTGGACTATTTTGCATCAAGTATAACACTCTTAAGGAGCCACGTTGGAATGTGTATATCTGCACTTGTAATTAGCAAAACTCATTTCGAGTTAGACCTTTTGCATGATGTACCTTTAAAATTGCAAGATTTTGTTCTTCCAAACACACCCGTTCACAAGTTTAGGTTTGGGGGGAAACTCATTCCCATTTGGCGATCTTACTTGCACTCTCATTTTATTTTTGTGTAAGGCTGTTGATGTTTGTATATATTTTCTATTGGGTTGATCCTCAACTCTTTAGATTGTTAGTTTATGGTGAATTTTTGTATATAATCCAGTAGGACTTGTTAAATTTTCTTTTCTTGATTCGGTTGAGTCTTCTTGCACATATATTATGCTAATCCGATATGATCACCACTGAGAATGTTGGATTTTGCCTTGATTAATGAAGCTCAACCTTGCTCCCCCGACATCCGGTAATTTCTTCCCTTTTCTCTTATCGAATAGTTCTCTCGGTATGTGACTTGTTTAAATTTTTTTCTATATGTAGACACATTGAGGACAATGTTTGATTTAGGTTTGGGGGTGCATTTGCATATTTTTGCATATAGAGTTTTTAGTCTTTTTAATCTTTTATTTTCAAAAAAAAAAAAAAAAAAAAAAAAAAATTATTCAAAACTCTTTTTGTAAAAACCTCCAACTTTTAGAGATTTTAGAGTCACTAGCATGCTTCTAGCTATGTTTACATAGAGAATCGTAGAAATAACGAGAACTTGGAAGTACCCTAGGAGAATGCAATCGGGTTCCTTAGTTGATTAGAGCGTTAAAGTTGGATTTAACCATACCGGGAGAGCGAATTAGGTGTTGTTTAGATATTCGGTAGTAGAATTGTGATCACCCATAGTGGAGACTACCCATTTTACATCAAGTGAGGCACCAACCTTCAATTTTTGCAACTTTCTAGAAAAGTTTGTTAGAGTGTGTGTCACCTTACGTAAATTAGGGTAGGAATGGTGAGCTACCCAACTTCGCACCATTTTCAGCACTACTTTTGATCTCTTGAGTGCTAGTTTTTGTCAATCATGAGGGTGACGTCTAAAGATGAAAACTCCTTCTAAATACCGATTTGTAGTTAGCATCATTCTCTCTCTCAATCAGCAAGACCCATAGAAACACATCATCGTAAATAACCTAGAGCGAAATCGGAATATTGAAAGAAAAATTGATATAGTCCAAGGTTTATGTGCAACAAAGAAAAAGAAAAGAAAATAGGATGAGAATTAATAAAATTTATAAAATCAAGACAATACAAGTTGTGGAAAAATTGAGTGATAAAGTCCTTTGTCCATGGAGTTAGTTGTGTCATTATTTGTATTTTTATTTTTATTTTCACTTTTTGTAATTAAAAAAAAAAAAAAAAAAAAATTGTAGTTTATTTTTGCTACCACCATGGTAAAGAGAGTTCAAGAAGAAAAATCCAAACAACAAGGAAATTGAGTATAAAAGTTAAAAAATTGTCAAGTTTTGTGAAGTTTAGAAGTTAAATCATCAACATTTGAAGACCGAAGACCGAAGATTGAAGACGTTTCTATGGTTCTTATGAGAGAGTGATATTAATTGCCGATCGGGTGAGAAGTGAGTGAGTACTCCCACCCCTTGCTAATGGTTGATTTCCTTTCTTAGATATCATCGAAAAAAGATTCTTTTTGTCCACACCTGCCAGAGTCTCAGTTTTATTTTCGGAAGGTTATCCTTCTTACCTACAACGTGTGCATGATTTCTCTCTTTATTCACTGCTGCACACATGAGAGACTAAAAAGCGATCTTTTTGAGTGCAATTATCATAAAACCCTAATGGTGAGGCGAAGTCGAGGCTTATGATCACAATCGAATCCGAGTTCTTTCATATGGTATGGTTACTTCTCGCTCAACTCTTAAGGATGAGAATGCGTTCTTCGATAGTTCTAACTACATTACTAGCATGCGAAACTCTATGTCCTCATAGCTCTTAGGATGCTTGAGACTCTTTTACACTCGAAGTTGGAGAAGGTTTTGTGGGTACACCTGCAGTAAACCCTCACGAGACTACAACTCGTCCACTAGGGACACCTAGGGGTTTAAAGTCTTAGTGCATACGCTAAATGCATTCGAGAAACTGCGACGGGGTATTGTTAGGATTTCTTCTTTTCTGTTTCACTTGAGGACAAGTAAAATTCAGGTTTGGGGGTATTTGATGAGTGCCAAATAGTGCATATTTATACACCTTTTTATTGGCATTTTACTCATCTTTTGCGCTTAGAAATCGAGATATTATCCCAGTTACTGTTTTCTTTGTTTTCAGAATAAATATTTGTATTAATTAATTTTGTGTTTTTAGGTAATAAATAAAGCTCGGAGAATCGAGAGAGCTAAAGAGCGAAGAATTGAAGTCAAACATATATGGAGCGAGATAGCCAAAGCCCAGCGCGCAAATCGATTGCAACCCAACAAGGAAGACTTGGGCTAGAGCTACCCATGACCAGGATCCGAGCCCGCTCACTCACGAGCCATTGAGATCTCCTCGGCTACATCCAACGGTCGCTCCATCACTATACATCATCTCTTGATGCTCAGTGCAACACCAGATCGCTCAAAAACCGCTTACCATCCTCAACCGTTCGGATCGTAGTCGGCTCCATCCTACGCTCGCTAGGCCCTTCTCATCAAACCCCGTTGTGCCCGCTCAACAGCAAATGACCCTACCCTATACCCCTAATCGAGCAGACCATTCCTATCTTCATCTTCTCTTTCTTCTCTTCTCTACCGTCTCCATCGGTTGCGGAGAGCAACTCCACACCCATTCCTACCAACTCTGCAACTCCACACCTTCCATCATCTCCCTACCATGCTTCCCACCACCACCAACCTTACCCCGCCACAAACAAGACACCTCTCTAGGTTTAGCCTTCTCTCACTTAGCTTCTCCAACCCTAGAAGCTAATTTAGAAAGACTAAAACTAGGGTTTCGATCAGTCAATCAAGGGATGGAGTTCTCAGAGCCGCACGACAAGAGGAGAGGCGATTCAGAGCAGTGGGTGAGAATTATTTTGTGTTTTAAAATTGAATTAGGGTTTGGGAATTTTGGGGTTGATGCATGTATAAATAGGGATGAATTGGGTTGATAGAAAACACGCCTGGATTAGCCAGTGCAGTCATTTAGTGTTATTTTGTGTTAATTTATGTTCTAGTTTGGTGCTAGGGTTTCAATGAAACCCTAAATCCATGTTGTGATGTTAACTGTTTTTGAACCATTCTTGTATGCTTAAACTTTAAAATAATTTCAATCCTAGCATCTAACATTCTTCTCTCACAATGCATGCCAACGCCATGGATGCATTGTAGTTAGGTTATACTTATGTTTAGTATCTTTGACTCAATCCTTAGAGTTATAGGCTAATTCCTTTGATTAGTTATACTTAATTAGATAACTAATGCTCTGGGTTAGCACCTTAGGCGTGTATTGAAGTGTAACATGGAGAAACACCTTAGATAGGTGGTGGGTTTGACACCACGCCCTTATCGATCACGGGGCAAGAAAGGCTCAACCGGTTGAGCACACAATAGGAATTAGAGGTGAATTTGAAGACCTTAGCAACCCCATTGTCACTTTGTCTGTTTACCTTAGTTTAGGTTTATTTCATTACATCTCAGCCATATCGGCAAAAACATCTTATAAACACCCTTTTGTTACTCTTGTCACACTAGAAATTCAGTTAGCAAGCCTCTCATCAATACAAGAGCACCACAAGTCTCGTGGTTCGGCTCAAATACGTGCCCAGTTCTACAACCAAGACACCGTGCACTTGCGGTATCACCGTAGGCCATAAAAATAACCCATCTTCCAGGCCTACCAATAGGCAACGTATTACACTAATTTGCGCAACATTTATATACATTGCTAAACTATTTACAGGTTCAAAAAAAAAGGACGATAATTCCGGCAGATTTCTGCACCTTCATATACCATTGTAGATCAACTAGAAAACCCAGTTTTTCATATGAATAAGGTTGGTCATCACAATCCATCAAGATAGATAATGAGAACAAAAAAAAAATACATAAAAATCTGTATATTTGAAATTTCTGTATTACAAACCCCTGTTGCAATCAATCATGATATTTATAATAGTCTTGCAACATTCTTTTCAGCATAATTTACATTCAAACCTAAAGGAATTCCCTTACAAAATCTAATGGTCGAAGATCAAACAATTAACTTGAAACTATAAAAGTGCTTACTTCAGAGAGAGATCCTTCCATATGTTGTTGCATATCCATCTTTCATTTCCTTGTACGAGTTGTTTTAGCTTCACCGTCACTGTTATTACACAAATTCAAGGCTTGTCATTTCTTTACCCATTACAGATATCAAAATAAGTGAAACTTTGAAGCTTGGCTCCAGAGCCGCTTAGTATCACACTCAAAATACTGGAACAAAAAAACACATGTGTAACTAGCAAAAGATGACATCTATCTTTGGCACCCAACATATAAACCAAAGGGCAGGAGTCTGTTCAAAAAAAAAAAATGAACAAGTAATACAGGATAATACTTAAAAAAATGGATAACCTCATGAAAGGATTGTAAAAGTATATACATGACAAAAACAATAAGAAAAAGAGAATGAAGAAGTTCAATTTGTGGTGCTTAAAAAAAAAAAAAAAAAAAAATGGGACTCGGCCATCAAGGAAAGCAGTTCCAAGAAGGACCAGCGTCTGTGAAACACAGTAAAAAAAGTACGACTATAAACTCTGTAAGATATAAATTTGAGCAAGTATAACTCACCCTTGCTCCTCTAAATTTTTTTTCTCAGTTTCACAAAATAGAATGAACGTGAGACTTGCGCATCTTAAATTTACAGGGTTTCGCTTCGCCAAACTCAAATTTCTCATGCGAAGTAGCATATAAACAATACATGGTTCTACAGATAAAACATCAACTTTACCTCTGAAAATGGAGCATGGCATTTGCAAGTGATCCTAGTGAAGAGGTCTTCACTTCGCCATTTTTGCTATTTTTATTGAATTGTTTCAGACTCGGTACTTTGGAACCCAAGTAGTCTTGATCAAGGTTCCCTTGGCATTTACTCAGAGAAACGAGTTTGGAACTTTTCAGGCTCATCCTCCATCGGGGACTGGACATCATCATAAGAGGATGAGTATTCAATCTAACTACGAGTATCATTGACGAAACTAAAAAACAACAAGTGTATAGAATTCTGAGACGCACCCTCATGTATGTACCAACATGCCCACCAAAGGTGTACTTTCAGCAAATTTCAGGGTCCAATGCAGCACCAGCAAATCTTTTGTCACTGTGAGGAATGTCAAGTCCTCCATCCAATGCTCCCTACAATTGTAAAGTAATGATTAATTTTAACCACGGTAACTAAGAAAACATAGGATCTACGGGGAAAAAGGAAAAATGAATAATGGTAAAAACAAACAACTCTAGAAAACATAGATGCAGGAGATGATATTACCTTAAGAGCACCAAAGATACAATTTCTGGTAGTTGTTCGTAGAAGACCGACATCAAGAAGAGCTCAGAAGGGCCTTCGGATTTCACTAGGTTTGACATAGTAGTCTTAACCGGTTGCCTACAAGTGATAACCGTCAGTGAAATGTTTATTCTGCCTACAATTTATCTACAATACAACAAAACAAGAAATACATGGGAACACTAGGATAAAGAACAGTTGGTGGTTGAGGAGTAGAATGTGGGAAATCTCTGTACCTGGATTATTGACTCGTTTGGAAAGGAACTTCCACACACGCACTGAACTTTCATGATCCATTGAAACAAATCCCCACCCTCCTCCTTCAGTTTTGTATGGTTGATATCCACATCGCTATGACCTTTGAAGCTAAATTATTGGAGTCCCCATTTGAGAATAAGATTGCAACTTACTTAGGAGCAAGTTTTCCGAGGCCATCAAGTTCTTCATCAGATTCCTAATCTAAAATTCTACCAGAAATCTCAACGATATAAGACTTATTACTTTCTGTTGGGAGACCCCTGTTAGCAAGTAAGTCCCAATCTTTTGGATGATCTCCCAGGTACTTGTCCAAATGCAGGAAATTCCAACCATCTGGTACGTATGCAGTAACACCAATAGGGAAGCAAACATAAGCTACAATCCATAAGCATCAGATTAAGGGTATAAAAGATTGAAAACATGTCAGATAGATGATTTACAAAATTATTAAATGGTTGTCCCTGTTAGCAAGTAAGTCCCAATCTTTTGGATGATCTCCCAGGTACTTGTCCAAATGCTAGAAATTCCAACCATCTGGTACGCATGCAGTAACACCAATAGGGAAGCAAACATAAGCTACAATTCATAAGCATCGGATTAAAGGGTATAAAAGATTGAAAACATGTCAGATAGATGATTTACAAAATTATTAAATGGTTGTCCTGCATTAAATGGGAACAACATTTGTAACAAACAAACAAAAACTATAAGCAAGACAGAGGAGCTAATCAATTATGACCCTCGCCATATTCTAGCTTTAGGAACTTGACAAACAAAACAACATCGAGATACTATAATTTTTTACCTTCTTGGTCAGTTAAATTGGTCATGTACTCAAGTTTCGACATGTTACTGCCGATGATGCCTCAACTGCTAGCTCATACAAGTTCAATATGCTTCACCTACTTAAGTCAACATCAACAAAACAAAGGGAACACATGAATAAGAAAGGGAAAATAAGAAACAGAATCATGTTCCTCAGGAACAAACAAACCACTCACATTTGAATAAGAAACAAAGAGAAGAATTGACTTACGTTTATTCTATTAGTAGACCAGGAGTTAAGGTTCTCTTCCCCATAGTTCTAGCCATTAGAAGAGGTACAGTCGCAGTTACGCTTAGAATTTCATGAAATTTTCCAAATACTTTTGTATCTCAGTAACAAGATCAATTTCAAGTATTTGATCAATCATCATACAAAATAAACCATAGATATAAGTTAAGAATGGAACCATCATCCAACAACATTCCTAAAATAAGATCAAGTTATAATTGAGCTCACCTTCACACTTAACTCGAACTATAGTACTAAACTTGTTGAGCACAATATCTGCCCTTCCACAGTTCACTGTATTAGTTTTCACTTGTACCCATCTGCAACATCACATGAGCAACCAACCGTAGTAAGAACAATAAAAATAAACTTCTTCATATTATTGAACAAAAGTTACAAAACATTATAAACAACTTAATTACTGAAATACGGAAACCATGAGTCTAGCAACACTAGCAACCAACAAAAGTCATGTTATAAAATGACCAGATGATACATATTACAATACCAGTTGGTGAGTAAATAGAGCAAGGGTGGAGAAGCATATTTGATAGCAACTTTGAACACCCTCTCTCTCCTTATCTCAAAACAAGTAGAGAATAGAGATATAAGTAACATGAAGTCCAAAACTATGCCTGATTACGTTGAGCTAGGACAGTGCGATTTAGTCTTTTTGAAGAAATGAAAAGGATGGACCAGGAGTCATATGAAAAATAGCCATAGAGGAAAAAAACTTTCAAACCACCTACATATGATGCTCGTAATAATGAGAACACACAAGAAGGCAAATACATTTGAATATTTACAAAACCAACTGGCATCCTTGTGCACAGGCCACAGCTTTTGTATCTTCAAATGCATGATAATAGGACAAACAAATTGGTCATCAATAAGTTGCACAACTACTTAACAAAAATTCAATGATAAATGACGAGAATACAAAAAAGCTTGTATGTAATGCGGTGGGTACAAAGAGGGGACCTAAACAATCGACTCTAGTACCAACAACAACATCATCATTTGGTGCTGAATTGAGAACATAGTGTCCATTGCCATCCACATGCAGGGGGATGCCGCCACATTTGCTCATCACCTACATATACGTGAAACTGAGTTCAATCGGATAATCATTTATAATCAAGCATGCTCAATTGATACAGCACTTTGTAGTAGAGCTAATTGTTCTCATCTACAATAAATTCACAGAAACTTAGCCGTCTAGCCTAAGAAAATCATTGAATCGAGAAGATTATATATACATTTTGAGGATCATCTCAAAGATCTACCTGTTCCCCAAAAGACATTGTAGATATCTCAGAAGCACTTGAAAGATTTTTGTCTGCAGTCTTTTCACCATCACGAACCGATAAAAGATACCATGTTTTCATGTATTAGTTGTACCCCATGTATGCAACCTTTTCAATCAAATCTGTTGTAGTTGCATCCCGTGTATGCTATGAAACAATAAAAGATAAAATATCAATAATCAAACCCTTATCATCTAAAGAAACCATATATGTAATGGGCCATCTCAAGTGAGAAATAGGGTAAAACACTTATCCGACATAAAATTGAAACCAAAAGAAACCCCATACTTAAATAAAAACAAAAATTGTGAAATCTTTATAGAATATTACCTACCAAAAGATGTTATTCGTAAAATTAGGTCAAAATAAAGCAATAATAACAAAAACAAGTAAGAAGATTAGGGTTATACCAAGCAGTACCCATTTGTTCATCACTAGAGCGGTAAAGTTCAGATTGGAATGAAGAACACCTCACAGAGTTATTTGATTTTACAAGAGAAAACGATTTCTAGGGTTTGAGTAATTGAAAATTGGGTTTGATTTCAGAAAGACGGAGTTTGAATTATGAGATTAGGGTTTAGAAGAAATGGGTTTTGATTTCTGAAGATTTGTATCCAATTTTGAAGATCTTAGTTTAGGATTAGAATAGAAGGAAAAAAAAGGGAGGAGGAGAACTCGATGTGTTATTCCAATAGAAGGGAGATAAAGAAAATAAAGGAAATAAAAATAGACTAGATTACCGTGAAACGGTGGGGGGCCGACCAGGCACAAAAATAGGGACGTTTATAAGCGTTCTAAACTGACCCGCTCCATGGATCCTTTCTTCTCCGCCCCGGCGTTTTGACCCACGTATGACCGTTTTTAAGGTTAAATTTTGAGATGAAAAAGCTTCCGGATCCATCAAAAATTTTCGAAATTCCCCGTAAACCCATAAAAACCATAAGAATTATCTTTCTACTTTGGGATTTATTTAAAGAAAAACAACTTAAAAATGATCCAAGTCGAATTTCTAAATCTTTTGCGGGTTTAATTGTAATCTTAAAATTCTTCATCTATCGATCATAAATATGGAAAGTTCACATAATTTCGAGAGAGATGGAGCGATTTTGAGTCTACAATGCAAAAGATTCGAAGAAAAAGGTTGAAATAATGGTTTAATTCGAACGAAATTTTTTTTCAAACAAAAACGGGTTTTTGCACGCCCGAATGTGAGTGACAAGAATGACATTTTTCATCACATAGAAGGCCTCCCTAAAGGTCGGCCAATGAGAAAGGGAGGATAATATGGTGCAATAGACATTTAAGTCCTCAACTAATTTAATATAGGCAAGCGTGTCTTTTTTTTATTTTTTCTATTTCAATAATCAGATGATGTGCAACGTATTATTAATAATACCAACGGAAAAACGTCAGTAACGATTATATGCGTTGCACATCGGAAATACCAAGAGTTGCAAATTAGGCAATATGGTGT
This sequence comes from Papaver armeniacum, assembly GCA_023531295.1. Lineage (NCBI taxonomy): Eukaryota > Viridiplantae > Streptophyta > Magnoliopsida > Ranunculales > Papaveraceae > Papaver > Papaver armeniacum. The sequence goes on along the minus strand of JAJJWW010011310.1, from coordinate 47,528 downwards.
AGTCGTTGGGAACTCAAGATGGAACTCCAAGTACTTTGGGAACTCAAGATACTTTGGGAACTCAAGAAAAGTGTTGGTGGAGGGGTTTTGAAACTGGAATGAAGTTTCCTAAAGAACCGAAAAGTGGAAAATCTTTGGAGAATTGGAGGGACGACTATCATGTAGGAAGAAAAATAAGGGAAGCTGATGATTTAGAGCTCAATACTGTGGTCGAAAACACTGCAGAGCTCGATTCGGTGGTCGAAAAAATTGCAATATCTGAATAGTAGAAGAGAAAGATGGCATACATATGGAAGAGAAGAGTCCGTCTTGAAAATGCGGGGGTCTAACAACCACACCCAACAATTTGTTGGGCAATATGAGAGGACTGACTCCAATACACTTTCTAGAGAATCAACTAGACAGTCAGACTCAATCTAGATTAAAGTATATCAAAGAGTTTAATATCTCTAACTCTTAATTCAATCCATGATCGAAAATAAGAATCTGCCCGAGCCCGATTGAATATAAGAGAAGTTACTTGAATCAGTACCAAAGACCAATGTTCAAGTGTCAATCAATGTAAATCAACAACCCAAGGTTGGATATTCTAAATGATTGATCTTAACGCACAACCTGTGATATTTCAATTATATAACAAAATATAATGCAAAAAAAGAAATAACACAGACACCGAAATTTTGTTAACGAGGAAACCGCAAATGCGAGAAAAACCGGGACTTAGTCCGGTTGAACACCACACTTGTATTAAGCCACTACAAACACTAGCCTACTACCAATTAACCCGATTTGGATGTAGTTGAACCTAATCAATCACACACCGATTCAAGGTACAGTTGCGCTCCTTACGTCTATGATCCCGGCGGATACTACGCACTTGATTCCCTTAGCTGATCTCACCCACAACTAAGAGTTGTTATGGCCCAAAATCGAAGACTTGATAGACTAGCGAAACAAGTTATTGTGGAATCAAAAACGATGAAAAGAAGTTTGTTTTTGATTACTTTTCTATCTTGTCTATCGGGGATATAAAATCTCGAGCCAATTATTTCAATTGCACTCAACACAATAGAAACAGCAAGATCAGATCACGCAACTACAAAGATAATAGTTGGGTATGGCCTCACAATCCCAATGAAGTCTTCAAGTCGTTAACCTACAGGGTCTCGAGAAGAAACCTAAGGTTAAAGGAGAATCGGCTCTAGTTATGCAACTAGTAACACACAGGAGGTGTGGGGATTAGGTTTCCCAGGTTGCTAGAGTTCTCCTTTATATAGTTTTCAAATCAGGGCTTGCAATCCAAGTTACCTTGGTAACGAAGTATTCAATATTCACCGTTAGATGAAAAACCTGATTCAACCAAGCTAATATCTTTCAACTGTTATATCGAACTTAGCTTGTTACACACAAATGAAATGTACCCTCATTTAGGTTTATATAGCCATACCTAAACGTGTACACCAGGTTGGTTCACAAATAGTTAACCGAAGTTAGCCATATGATTAATCTCATGTCAACCTTATTCATCTTAGCCATAACTAGTTCAAATGACTCAAATGAAACTAGTTAAGAGTTGTTCAATTGTTTAGAAAACACAATTGAAATAAAATAGGTTTGATTCACTTGAATCAATCATGAACATTATAACCACGGTTGCAAAGATTGCATTCCTTATGATTTAAATGTTTAAGTTCATGGACTTGACCGATTTGATAAAGTAACCATCCTAAGTATGCATACATGTATACGTACATAAACAACCGGTTTTGAGTTTGTAAAGTTTCCAAACTTAGCAGAAATTTTTGGTTCAAAAACTTTCGCCACTATGCGTACATGTACACATACTTAAGGTGACTAGTTAAGAGTTTTGCCAAAACCAAACTCAAAGTGAAATTATCGGTTTGAGAACTTCTTCTAGTATGTGTACGTCTACGCATACTTAACATGTCTCCTTCACCAATTCCGTATACACACATATGCATACTATTGGCTCCCGAGTTTATGGACTATACACTAATGTGCGAACACACTATATATGCTTATATCCAAAGATGGTTACATCATCAACTCTTTATTTCAATCATTGAAACATTCCTCTATAATATCAATAGCCGTTTTCACACACTATTAACATCAAAGCAATTTTCAAGATATTGAAATAATCATTATTGAAACCATCCAAGTCTTACACCAAATGATTGTATCACACAAACCATGTAAGATGTCACTCGGCAATTTTCTCATGATATAAGATGAACTAGGTCGAAGCGAAATCTTACCAACTCATATTTCGAGAAATATGTAAGCGAGATATACTCAGCTCGAAATCTTAAATGTGTATAAAGAAAAATATATCGTAACACGACTTATGTCTCAATATAGGAGATAGTAGAAATAAACTTTCCAAGTGATAGATAAGTTCAAGTCTCCACATAACTTTTGTCGAAGAAGTTCCACAAGCTCCCCTTAGTAGTTCTTCGTCTTCAAGAGATGAACGTCGAGAGATTTAAGCTCAACTACACTATCTATGTCCTAGTCCGAGACATCTATAAATAGGTCACATGGGTCGAGAGATTTCGAGTACAACTATTATTCATAGTATTTTTTTTAGTGTGCGGATATTATCCACAATGGGTCCAACTTCTGCAAGCTTGGTACTTCATGAATGTTGATACTTCATTTGCAGAGATTAAGAAGAAGGGCACATGGATATGGAATGGGATCCAAAAGAGGCTTGAAATGGATTAAATGCTTTCATGTTTGGGAAATTGAGGATGGCTCTAACATTAATATTTATTAGAGCAATTGGTTTGGTGAAGTGAATACTCAAAATTTTCAGTTCCTTGTCCCTAATATCCAGAAGCCTAATCTTAAAGTTTCATACTCCATTGATCATGAGAATCGAGTATGGAGAACATATAAGTTACAACACATTTTTTCTAGTGAGCAGATTTGTAAGATTGAGGATATCAGGATACCTTAATTAACAACCAACTGAGGACGGAATGAGATAGTCTTTGACAAAAAAAAAATGGACAGTTTACAGTCAATTCAACGTATCAGGCTATTATACTGCGGAACGGGTTGTTTATGAGCAACAGTAGAAGATGTGGCTTATGATTTGGCATCTTGAAGTTCCATATAAGTGTCAAATGTTTATATGGAAACTTGTTAAAGATATATTACCGGTTGCTGCTAGGTTTCAGCGTATAGCTAGACTAGAGAATACTCAGTGTGTGATGTGTGATCATAGTCTTGAAACAAAAGAACATATGATGTTTTACTTCCCATTTGCTCGAGCTATATGGTGTGAGGTGTCTAATAAAATTCTTCAAGAAGCTTGCAAATTTAGTACCCTGCAAGATTGGATTATGTCTTGGACTAATAGGCATAACCTAGTCTCAAGTGGCAGAGGGGAGATGCTTAATTTGACTGTTATAACGATGGGGCATACTGGGAAGAATCGATGTTTGCAAATTTTTAATGGGAATTTTCAGTCACCTAGGACTATTGTACAACAAATATATAAGTTTTGTCATAACTATAAGATTTGCATCCATCCACAGAATTTACATGATGATAGAATTTACATTCATTCACATCCTAGCCATGCATCCAAGTATAATTCAATTTCTAGCACTTGTATTAGAAACTATTGGCATCCTCCTCCATTTAATTGGTTAAAGATTAATCTTGATGTTTCCATTATGCCTAATACTAATAAAGTCGGTGTTTCTTTTGTAGTTGCGATCACTCGGAGAGTTTAAAAAGCCATGGCTTGGACATTGAGAGCAAGGGATGTTGATCAAGCTGAATCTTTAGCTCTGCTTATGGTTGCTCAATGGGTAAAGGATAAGAATATCATTAAGGTAGTCCTGGAGGGAGACAATATAACTATAATGGAGGCTTTGACCAAGATTCAGTTGGAGTCTGTTAGGTGGGAGGATAAGTATCTTCAGTTTGAGTGTTTAAGTTTAATTAAAAGTCTAAATGAAGTTAAAGTCATGTTTAGTACAAGAGTCTGTGACTGGGTAGCTGATGCCATGACTAAATATGCTAGAATAAATGAATGTCAGCAACAGTTTACTGAGCCTCCTAGGGCTCTCATTCCTTTCATCCATAGACATAGGTATAAATGGTTATTAGATCGGAAGAGGAGCTGAATTCAGGTAGTTATGATCATGGTAGTCCGTAAAGAAGTTTGTTTTGCTGGTTTGTTGAAGTCTTAAAACTGTTGTATTCTGTATAAATACAAATCTTTATGTTTCTTTAAAGAACGTACGTAAAGAACAAAACTATATCCAAATAAGCCACTCAAAAGGTGTAATTCTATGCACACCGAGGCATTCCCCCGAAGAATAATCCCAAATGAAACAAAAAAAATGGGCATGCCCCTCACGTAATTAGCAGGGGCTGCTATTAGGGCCCATTTTTTGTTTCATTGGGTTTATTTTGTGGGATAATCTCTCCGCATATTTATCATTAAAACCAAAAATCGTATAGTTTAGTGGAAAACCACATTTACTTGGGTCCCTCCAAAATCGTATACCCGGAAAAAAAAAAATGTTGAACTTGTTTTGGAAAAGTGATGGTCCCAGTTAGGGGTGAGCCTTTGGCCCGTAATCCGCGGATTTAACCGGGACCAACCGTTCATTTGCGGTGGATGCCCGGACCGTTCGTTAATGGAATGGATGCGGATGGAATTTTTGAAATCCAACGGACAACGGATCGGGCCCGGATGCAACCTTGAAAATCCGTTGGACATCCATATCCGTTAAATTAAGGGCATTTATATAGTTCTAGAAAATACTATGGGTCATTTAGGAATTTTTAAGATGTTTGCTTAGGGTGTTGTACATGGCATATTTATATTTGTATACATATATAGGATATGTAGGTTTTATAAGGAATTATTTGCGTCAGTTTATTTTCTTTACTATAAATAAATTTTAATTAAAACAAATCCATTGGAGTATCCGCATCCAATCCGTCCATCCGTCCATCTATTGGATGCAAATCCGTTGGATATGGATTGGATGCGGATGCCAAATTTGAAATCCGTAGAGCAATGGATTGGATGCGGATGAGACGAAAACGGGTCCATACCGGCCCATGCTCACCCCTAACCCAGCTAGCTGATTGTCATGAGATGAGGCCCAGCAAATAAATTAAATTGTGAGAATGAAAGTCTTTGTATAGTTTAATGGGCTTTACATTAAGACTTTTCTCGTCGCATGTGGGTTTTTGCAAATGGATCGTGAATTATCAATTGTTGTCGTATACCAAGCCGTTGCAAATTTACCAGGTCTCGCAAAATGAACATCCAACCAAAGCGTCCACTGTAAACGCATCCATCACTGGCAAATAAATTGTGGCAAGTAAGCACCACCGGTTAGCATAGGCTGATAAGTAAATTCAAAAGGAAGTCTGCTCTCCATGGGGGAACTCCGATACCTATTACTAATCAAGTTAGTGGCAGTATAAATAAATCAAGTTCACTGTTTGACTGAACCAAGTTAAGGTTCATTTTTACTAACAGATGAAAGAAGGGGATGGTTAGGGGTGTGCATAAAATCCGGAATCGTCCGCAAAATTGCGGGTGAAAACCAATCCGCAAGAGTCTTTGGACCGGATACGGGTGAGTTTTCAAATCCGCAAGGTTTGCCGGTTTAGTTGCGGTTGGTTTTGTAAATCCGCGGATTCACCCGCACCATAGGTTATAACAAAAAAAAGAAAAGCCCAGTTAAATAAAGTCCGGCAAAACAAAGCTTATGCGCCTCCAGCCGGTGCCATGTATTCTGCTATTTAACCTAACAGAGTTTGCTTTGAAATGAAACGAACTGAAGTTCCCCTTCGCTCAATTTCATGTTAGTTTCAGTCCAAATATCTTTTGATTTTTTTGAATGGTGTTCATATCTACATTATGGAATTCTCCTTTCGGCTTATTAGTCCTTGAATACTGATTCTACTCCAAATCAGTTACTTTGTTTTTCATTATTATGCATGCAAGTTGTTTGATGAAATGCCTAGCATAGCATGTCCAAAAATTCCCTCACCGGTTTTGTTTGTTTACTTTTTTTTTTCTTCTGACTACATCCGCGGTTAAACCACATCCGGTCCACATTACCCGCTGATCTGCGGATGTGAAATTCGCGGGTGATTGGACCGGTCACGGTTCAATTTTCCAAATCCGTAACTTTGACGGTTTGGTTGCGGGTGACCCCTAATACGCAACCGTCCGTCCGTTGCACACCCCTAGGGACGGTGGAACCAACTGGCCACTTCCAAGGCCCAACTAGACAATTAATCTACAGATCTCATACCAAAATCTACAGATGTCATACCCAACTAGACAACTAATTAATCTACAGATCTCATACCCAAATGGGCCAAATCTACAGATCTCATACCCAACTAGACAACTAATTAATCTACAATTAATCTACAGACAATTAATCTACAGATTTCATACCAACTGCACACCCCTAGGGATGGTGGAACCAACTGGCCACTACCTCTCTTTTCATTTATTTTTTTCCTTGATTTAACATTCTAAGGATGCGTACTTGCTGTTTGATATTTACATGTTGTGATATGTTATTGTCCACGGGTTTGGTCAAGAAAGCTGTTTTTAGGCATACGTAAATCTTTCTAGGCATGCTGAATAAATACAAAAAGGGATGTCAAATAACAAAATCAGAAGACCCCTTAACCAATTTTTTTATAATGACAAATCTGCCCTTTATGTATTAGTATTAGTAATCTGGATTAGTGATTAAAACTTTTGTTTAGTGATTAAGATAATTTTTCAGAATTATAAAGATTTGTGTAAATGATAAATTTTTGGGGAAAAAAAAAGTTTTGATTTTTTTTATGAGCCGAACCCACTTTGAACAGTTCGGCAAGCTGAAAGTGTTATTATTATGAGCCGAACCCACTTTGTAGCCCCTAGTTCGGCTTGTTTAAAAATGTCATAATGAACCGAACCTAATCCTGTATGATCAGGAAGAAAAATTATGTGAGGTTCGACTTATATTGAGAAAATCGTAAGCGCCGCACCTTTTGGTAGTACATGGTTCGGCTATTTACATAAGTATTATATAAGCCAAACCTGATCATTTATATTCCTGAAAATTTTTGGGTTAAGAAATTTGTATTGGTTCTGCACATAATGTGAATATCGTAAAAGCCGAACCTCGTAAATGTGCTAGGTTCGGCACATATTATGATTATCGAATACGCCGAACCCCTATGCATCTCTATCTGTGACTAGGTTCGGCTTGAAATTTCATGAAATGTCGAATCTGTTCATATACACTTACATGAAGCTTTTGTGAAGAATGTTCATTAAAAACGCAACTCAATGTTGAGCCGAACCCAACACCGTAATCGGCTCATTTAATCAATGAAAAACAGACAAATGGGAGATTGGGTTTGTAAAACTTACTTTCTTATCCTCATTTCCGGAGTTGGAGATGCAATTGGTTCAATTTCTGGTTCAATTGGTGGTTGATTTTCAGTTTCTACACCTTCATCTTCAATTGGTTCTTCTTCTTCAATTGATGGATTAATAGACGATTTGGTTTTCCTAGTCCCTGCTTTTCTTTGTACGAGTCATTATGTAGTTGAGTTTAATCGACGATCAAATTTTTACGAATCGACAATGAATCACGGTGATGAATTATTTTTTTTCCGCGAGAGGGGAAGAGTTCGGCTAGAGGAGGAAGAAAAAGAGATGTTAAGAGAAACTGATTTTGATTTTTTAGAAAACTGATTTTAGATTTTTGTTTTAAGGGTATATAAGTAATTGAACTACCCATAGCTTATAAGGTCACCCAAGATGGGACTATTGTTTTGTATTCCCTAAAAGATTTGCGTATGCCTAAAAACAGCCTTCTTGGTCAATTTGATAGTAGAAAATAGGAAGAGTGACAAAGTAGTGAAAGCACAGCTGGGCTCAACATCCCTGAGCAGACTCGGCTAGCTGGACCAGTCCCAATAATTTATTTATTTATTTTTTATGTATTTATTTATTTTTTATAAGCGAAATACAAACATTACACTAATTTTCCATGTGATCGGCACACAAGAAAGGGAAAAGCCAAACTGGCGGAACAGACCACACCATGTGGCAACTGTTATACTTAGCTCGTTGGGCCAACTCGTGAGCTACATTGTTAGCTTTACAATTAACATACACTAAACTAGAGATTGAAACTGTGAAGTGAGGGATTTGATATCTTGAAGCAGAGGACCAGTCCCAATACCGTGATGGCGCCAACAACGAAGTCTAATCTCTTCTACATCGCCACCCCCGGTTAGCTGCTAATCAACCCAGTTTCAGCTGTGTGTGTTATTTTTTTCTGGGTCAAACCTTGGTAGCCATGATGTCCTGTGATGCACTTGATCTTTATTCTTACGTACACCTAATGACTCTTTGTGTTCCATACTTTGAATTTTCAGAAGTGGTGGTCTAAAACCGGATCCTCAAAAGTTTTGTTAAATAAATCACATCATAAATGAAGAACTATGATTTTGGGCATACCAAAATCTTTCTAGGCATACTCAATAAAGACAAATAGGGTTGTGAAATATCAAAATCAGGTATCCCCTTAACCCAATTTTTTTTAAATGGCAAATCTACCTTCTACGTATTAGTGCTAGTAATCTGGATTAGTGATTAATTATTTTGTTTAGTGATTAATATAATTTCAAAATTATAAAGGTTGTTTAGATGAAAAAATTGGGGAAAAAAATCAAAGTTTTGGTTAAGAAGGAGAGAAAGAAGGAGAAAGTGAGAAAATTTTAATTCTTGATTCAATGGAGGATGAGGAGGGTCATAATTCATATAAAAAACCTAGGAAAATACATATCAACTATAACAATGATTCCCAAATGGCTGATTTCTTAGATTATGAGAATGATTTTACACAAACTCAAACTCAAGCTCAAACTCAAACTCAAACACAAACTCAAGATGATGATTTTGATGAGCCAAATTCAGATGATGAGCACATATATGAGGAACCCAATGCTTCTAATACACAGGTACACTTCTATCTTATGCTCAATCTCACTTCTATAGCTAGAAATTATCAAAAGTTTGGATTTTTTCTTCATGGTTCGACGAACCAAGTTCAGATCCGGCTCACATCTATGAGCCGAATCAACCAAATCATGAACGGTTCGGCTCACTGAATCTGTTTATAGCATGCGCCGAACCTATAATTTTCAATTCCCACCCTTTTGCTAGACACTAGTTCGGCTTATATGAAAGTTTCATAGTAAGCCGAACAACATCCTGCATTGCCCGGAATAAGAAAATTAATGGTTCGGCTAATATATTAAAAATATTAAGAGTCGAATATGAATTAGTTAATTTTTTGGGTAAAATATTGTTATTGGTTCGGCATATATTGATAATAGCGTATAAGCCGAAACCTCTAAATGTTAACGGTTCGGCACAAGATATCATTATCGTATGAGCCGAACATGAATTTGTTACTTTTTGGGTTAAAATATTTTGTGTGGTTCGGCACATATTGAGAATATCGTATAAGCCGAACATTTATATTATATTCCTTTTCGGATAATTTACCTTGTGATATTCTCTTGTAGATCGTGCTTGGACCCATGGAAAATCAACCTGATCCAGTAGATATGATTCACGAGGATACCAAGGATCACTTCCAAAATGATTTGGTATGTAAGAACTTTTTGTTTATCTTAATGTTGTCGGAATATTCCAATGTTTTTCTTACAAATTATTTGTTTTGGAATGAACGTAGACATGGAAAACTAAACCCGAAGTTCTTGATTGGCTTGAGGAACATGCGATGAAGGTAAATTGTGTACTAGTTAAAGGACAGCAAGGCCGATGGGATCGGTTTGAAATGATTTGTGAGCGTAGTGGAACCGGCGCTAGCAAGGTTAAAAAGGGTACCGTATATGTTGGGAAGACCGGGAGAAAGAATAGGACGAAGACGAAGAAAAGAAATTGCCCTTTCAAGATCGTTTTCAACCTCAAGAATAAGACCATGAAGAAAGAAGATCAATATTGGATAATGAATAAAGATATGGATTGTCGTCATAACCACCCACGTCCCAAAGACCTTCATGGACATGCGAAAGTAGCGCGACTCAAACCCGACGAGATGCTAGAAGTGGATAAAATGACACGAGCACGTTTGCCACCTTCTAGGATTCTTAGCAAATTGAAGGCGGACAACAAGAATAACAAGTCGACTATGCAAACTATCTACAATGCAAGACAAAAGATTAGAACACTCAATTTGCAAGGTAGGATGGTGATGCAACAAGTAATGTGGTTAGGGGTGAAGAATAACTACGCTTGCCAAAAGAAGTTGGATGACTTCGGGTCAAGTCACACACCTTTTCATTGCCCACACCTAATGCGCCCAATTGGCTCTATGCTTCCCACAAGTTATTATATTGGATTGCACGTACAAGACTAATAAATATGAGATGCCGTTGATGAACATTGTGGGGCATACTTCGACAAAGGCACCGTTCACCATGGCTTTTTGCTTCATGAAAAACGAGAAGAAAGAGAGTTATGTTTGGGGGGTTAGAACAATTGAAGTTAATTTTCCTAGGAAGGTGCTCTTCCTAAAGTGTTCGTTTTCGATCAAGATTCATCGTTGATGTATGTTATTAAGAAAGTATTTCGGATGCATTCAATTTTCTTTGACGTTTCACATATGGTGCAATGTGAGGAAAAAGTGCCAACCGATAATTCAACCACTTAAGTTGAAAGAATTAGAGAATATTGCTAAACTACTGTTGGAGACACGAGTAAAGAAAAAGAATGAATTCTTGAAAGCATATGAACATAATGAGATGTTGTGGGCTTCTTTCCATCGCGAATGGGAAGCTTTGATATGGTCAATCACCGAGGATGTCTATGAAGAAAATTTTCAAATGCTTATTAAGCATTGGAAGACCGCCTACCCAGATGTCATTACTTACTTGGTCAAAGATGTGTTGGAACCTAATAAAGAAAGGTTCGTGAGTTGTTTCACAAATCGGCACAAACACTTCGACAACCTTGCCACCAACTGTTTTTTGTTCCTTTTCTTCGAGTCCTCATACTCGTACCTTGCTGCTGTTGGCTCAGTATCAACCCAATCGACATCCTTTTCAAATACTTTAGCCAATTCCAAAATTGGGAAATGGTCATATACCCACACCTACATCCAAATAACCACATAACTAACTTAAAATGCTTGAATTAATAGAAATGCAATAAAGTATACATTGTTTGCTTTGACACAACTAAGTAATAAATAAAATTGAAAACTTCAGTGCATTGTTCTTACTTAAAACACTTGGATGGATTATAAGCCGAACCATTGAAAACCAAAGGTTCGGCTTATGTGTGACCACAAAAATAAGCCGAACCATACACTGATGACCCAAAAATGAAATTAGTTTGACGTCGAGAATTACCTGAAGCATGGTGAAATTTCCTCCAATGTTTGTGCTTGTCAACCTAGAGGCGTCGCAAGTTGGTCCAACAGGTAAGCCGTGCCGTTCCCCAAGCATACTTGTTAACGGTTTCAATATTCTTTACCAATTGGAGATAATTAGCATTTACCTTGTTTCCGGTAAGGTCAGGAAAGATATCTCTGCCAAGAGTATAAAGTAAGTATGCGGTTCCGACTTGCTTCACTTTGATCTCGATAATTAGCATTTACCTTTTTCAAGTTAGTTAGCTTGATCTTCTTATTCTTCTTATTCCTTCCACCAGGTATGCAAACGGAATCGACATCTTTAACGGATCGACAAAACTCCAACTCAGTTTTGTATGAACTCCAACCAAGAGTTTCCTCGAACAACTTGTACAACTCTTCCCAACTCATGTCATAATAATCAGCATCCACGCTTCTACCCCTTGCTTTAAGGCCTGTAATCTTACTGCCGTCGGGAGAGATTGTCATCTCTCCAAAAGGTAATTGAAACGTGTAAGTCTGCGGACAAAATCTCTCGTCAAAACAGAGAGGCTGTCACACTATCATATTCTTGATGTCCATATTGAATGGCAGGCCATAAAGCAGGGATTGTACATAAGCAACCACCTCATCAACCTCTTCGAGAAAGTTTCCATTCTCGCTATCCTCTCGGTGTCTCAATACTCGGACCGCACGGTGGTGATCGAGAGTCTCATAAATCTTTTTGCCAAGATTCTACGTAACCAATCAACACATTTCCTCCATCTTCCTAAGACCATGAGGGCTCACCATCCGATCTAGGTGAAATTACATCATCTTCAACGAGAATGTGAAAACTTGTAGCCCGTTGTTCTGCAAATTTTTCTCTGACGATGGTTGTGCAACCTTCTTACCTTTCTCGGGTTTTCTTTGGGGTTGTGTTTCTTGAATATCATCAACTTCTTCATCATCATAAATACCTTCTTCTTGTCTTCCAACTCTTCCATGTTCTTCTACTTCTTCTATGTCGGTTCCTCTACGGATCGCTCCCAATTTTTCGTACCTCCTCCTCGAGGATCGGAGTTTTAGAAGTAGAAGGTGTTACCTCCATCCTCTTCTTCTTTTTAGCGCATTGTTCCCGACATAAGCATAAAACTTATAAGCCTAATACTTCGAACAACAAAGGAATACAAACTAAATGAAATATGTATTTGATTATCATTTACAGAGAGTAGTTCGCATATGCACAAAATACTTCCAAGCCGAACATCTATACTCGGCACAAAACTACCATTATCGAATAAGCCGAACCATATTTAAGAATTAAAATAATTATTCGGTGCATAATGATTTTATAAAATGAGCCGAACCTCTACACTTTAAAAAAATGAATTCTAACAACACATATTCGTACTCAAAAACAAATAGTATCGAATAAGCCGAATCGATACTCGGGAATTGTAACATATGTTCGAGCGCAAAATAATATCATAGGATACGCCGAGCCTATACACTTGAACAATATATGAAATTCTACCAATACATGTTAGAAGCTCAAATCTAATTGTATCGAATAAGCCGATCCTAAATATTCGGCTCGCATCTTATCTAAACTTTAAGCCGAACTGTTCATATGCATTTTCAGGGTTCAGTTTCAAGAACAGTTCGGCGCAAATATGTGAAGTAACATACGCCGAACCCTACCATGTAACTCCGCAAACCCTTATTTTTGACTATTAAAACTATTAACCAATCAAAAGCATCAAAATACGAGATGGGTTTGTAGAACTTACCTTCTTATTCTCATTTCAGGTGTTGGTTCTTCACTTTGTTCTTCCGGTTCGATTTGTGGTTGGATTTCACTTTGTTCTACATCTTCATCTTCAATGAAGTTCTCTTCAATTGGTTCTTCAGTTGGTGCTTCAATTGATCTATTAGAACGCGTTACATTTTTACGACGACCCATTATATAGTAGAGTTTAATCGACGATCAATTTTTCATGAATCGACGATTTTCAATTTCACGGCGATGGAGTGAGGGAGGAAGGGGAGGGGAGGAAGAAGAAGACTAGAAGAAGACTTGAAAACTGATTTTGTGCTTTTAGTATTAGGTTTTTGTATTAGGGTTAGGGATAGATTAGTAATTTAGAAGATTTAAGGGCATATAGATAATTGAACTACCCATAGGGTACCCCTTATAAGGTCACCCAAGTTAGGACTAGTGCTTTGTATGCCTAGAAAGATTTTGGTATGCCCAAAATCATGGTTCTAAATGAAAATTCTTATGACCCAGCAGCTGGCCACCTCCTTCTTTTCCTCTAGAATACTAACTATCTATCAAAGGTTTAGGCTTGGAAGCCCAATAGGTAGGGGTAGCAATTGCACACCTTTATTCTTAGCTAGATTCACCACCGATTGTACATCCGAATTGCCCTCCCCAAATATAATCAAATTTTACTGGCTATCTATAAACATATCAACATGGAAATTAAGTGTTTGGCCCTCTGTTTATGGGTGAAAACTACTCCTGCAGAATTTGGTAATTTGGGGTCTGGATGAGGAATGAATCTAAACCCTAAACAAATGCACTGCTCGGTGAGTGCTTGTAGATTCGAGAGATCAATCCGTGCAAGTCCGGCCTAAACCAAGAAATGGCCGTTCCGGACTTGTTTCGATCACAAAGTGAAGGAGATGGGGTTGATCTTAGGGAGGGAAGCGAAGAAGGTGTTGAGATTGTGAAGGTGTTGGCTTGCTTATGACTTGTAACAGAAAAATGAGCAGGCTTACGGTTAATGTAAGGAGGCTCTAGGTGTTGATTTTCTGTCTCGTTTTCCTTGTTCTCCCCGTTCCTGGAAATAGGGCGGAGAACCTATTTATACAAGTCATTGAGCCTCATTCACGTTTCTCGTGGGAAGTGGAGGTAGTGGAATGATGGAGTAGTGGAGTTGTGTGTCGGTGATACACGACCGGTCTTGCCCACTTCTCCCGTTCATCTCTAACCGCCCATGACTTCCTAACACGTTCTTGTGATGGCGCGTTGCACGCCGCACGTCAAACCGCCGACCAATACCCAGTATGTATCCCCCGGTTTGTGACATGATTGATGTCTGGAATGTGGATCGTGGATCCACGAAAGATAGCATGTAATGTCAATTGAATAATCTGCGTTATTCGTAAAGTCGATACTTGTGAAGTATCGTGTGTATTTATGTGTACTTAGCATTGTGGTGTGGTAAAGTGATGGGTAATGACTCCTCACTAACCAAAATAACTCCTGACCGGGGTTATATAACCAAGGCCGGGTGAAGTTTAACGGATGAGATGATGTTTGAGACACTCATCCGACCGTTAATGAATACTAGGGTGTTTGAAGAGGTGTGCAAGCATCACTCTTCACTTGGTCAAAACCAAGAATGGGAAGGATTTTGGAGAGGACCAGGCCATACATGCGTGTTGAAGGCATGATGGTGTAGGCGCCGTATTCCGTTCCTTCATGAAAGTGCGATCCGGGGCCACTCAATTTGACCGCAAAGAGGAGTGGTTGAGATCGGTTTCTGCGGAAATCTCTTACCGCAAAGGAATTGGTAACCGCGTGATATTCCCGCACGTTCCAAGACAACCTTCCTTGGTCGGTCTTGGTCGGTCACTCTAGCGTGTAGGTGGTAGGGTCGGGTGTTCACGCCCATGTCTCACCGTCCCATAAAAACGTGATCTAAGCCACTCAATTCGTCCGGTGAAGTTGAGTGGTCGAGATTAGTTTGCAATTTGGGAGGTGTAACCATACAAGTTTGACGGGCGTTTTGGGGTTAACCAGGCATGATATGCCTTGGCCGACCGCATGAGGAGGTAGATGGGCCCACGGTGGTCATGCTTTGGTATAACCGGACTGCTAATCTAATCTGTGACCCTCCATTCGTGCCGGAGAAGATGGACGCGCGTGATGGCTTGAACCTAATTTTGGCTTTCAAAGCCGTGCGACCATGCTCTTTCGGGCGGACGAATTTGTTGTAACCAATCATGGTTGGTTTTGACCGATTGGTCAAGTGTGTAAAGGTCACATGGTGATTGTGTCGACATGCTCCGGGCCCTTTGAGTCTACATCTACACCTCCGTCCATACCTGCGAAGATGGATGGTTGAGACCGTTTTGCGGCACATGTAATATGCCGCAAACCCTAATTTAGGGTTTTCCGTCCATAATGCTTGGTATGGACGGTTTCTTGGCAAGCAAAGGCCAATGGCCGACCATGCGGGTCGGGCCGTGTGTATTCCATACCTGCTTGGGGGTGATGGAATTGATCCGGGTCATCAATCATGCTTGTGGAGTTGGATGATGCGATCGAATCATATCCCAGGACCGATATGGTCAGTGCCGGATGCTCAATCGGGCTAGTATAACACACCGAGAGGGGCTCAATCGGGCTAGTATAACACACCGAGAGGGCTCGGGCTAGTATAACACACCGAGAATCAACTTTGTGACGGTATTTCGTACATGGTTTCATTATAGTGCTTGGAGGTTCGTGTTACTCTCATAAGAGTAACACTCGATCGTCATGCCACACCGATAATGAGTCTTTGGAAATACAAGGCTGGTATGAAATTCACAGAAGGGATTGTTGCCACATGCTCCAACTTTGGAGGAATTTCATGTATTCACATAATGGGATTGTTGCTACATGCTCCATTCCTGGTGAATTAAGTGAGGGAGTATCAACACTTTAAAAATGGCTTTATCTTTTACAAGATGTCGGCGCATGAGTTTTCTCGGTTATTTACAAATTTAACCTTAAACGAAAAATCCACCATCAACATTAAGTCCCCCGCCTAGCACATAATGGTTACACTATTGTGTGGTAGGCATGAGATGGTGACATACATACGTGAGGAAGACAGGGATAAAAGGAGTTTACCGGAAGAGTGTTGGCCGACCGCTAGTTTTCCACGCCGTCACGCTTGTATGGAATCCCTGGTGGGGCCTGGTTTCTTTCTTTGGGTATTTGAATCAAAAGAGGAAACCAAACAAAAGAGGAATCCTTGTTCTATTGGGATTCTTCTAATTTTGGTCTATAAAAGAGACCGAGACTCCTTTCTTCCCTTCACGAAAATTTTCTCTTGTTGTTGAGCAGCTCCCGTTCGAGTCTTCATCACGCCGTCATCAACCGCCGCCACTCGCCGGAGCTTGCTTTCCGTCGCCGTTACCGCAGTTGCCGCGTCCAGGTAAGTTTCGTTTTTTTTTTTTTTTTTTTTTTTCAAAGATGAAACCCTAGTTTGTTTAGGTAAACACCTTTGTAAGACATGTGCATGCTTAGCTTTTTTCCACCACTTGGTTTGAATCCCGTAGACATGATTTCCATGAATAAAGAAAATCGTGTTATGACGCATGCGGATGTACGAATGCGGGCCCGCCGTGTATGCCGGAACGTGGGTCTTATTCACACATGCTTGACTGAAATTTGCATCGAACTTGAAATTTGTACCAGACTTGAAATTTATCCCAGACTTGAAAACTTGAGTTATACCGGAGAATTTAAAATCAATACCAGACCGAAATTTGTACACCGAAACTTGTACTGGACTACAATCGTATTTGGGCCAGGCCATTGTATGCTCAGACGTGAGTTGTGCCTTGCCGTGTGTGACTACATCTCCTTGTGGTTTCGTACAAGTTCTAACTCTGTCTTTTATTTCATTGTGGAAGAAAAGAATTTACGCCGATATGTCTTCGAAGATAATCTTGGTGCCAAGTCGGGAAGTGTTGATAGCTTCAAAGATATGCCGAACATCAATGATGAGTTGTTCACCTCGCCTTTTCCAAATATTAGGAAGCATCCTTCTCATAAGATAGTCTTGCTTTCCGATTCGTAAAATATGGATCTTTGATCCATTTTCTTCTTCCGCACTTGTGATGAGATTTTGTCTCCAAAGAAACGAATATCCGCCTTCTCCTATTGAATTCAAGATTTGCCATGCTCCACCGGGTTCTTATGAAGGATGGATGAGACGCATGTTGAGTAATAAGGGCATTAAGGAAAATTTGACCAAAGCACAAATTCTCGATGCGGTCATGGCATCTGCTACCCTCGAGATTAGGAAAGACACCGCGGGTTTGATTACCTTCATTTCTCGGTGGCGTATTTCCACTCACACAAACCATATCTAGATGGGGAGAGATGACTATTACTTTGGAGAGTGTAGCTGCATTAATGAACACGCTGTTGCTGGAAGTCTTTATTACGAACTCTCTGATGCGGAGAAGAGTAATTATGCCGCTATACTTCAAAAGGTGGCGGAATTCGACAATCTGGAGAAGGAGGAGAAAAAGACACGAAATGCTTCTACACACGGTGGGTTTCGGAGTGGTCTTACAGACCCGTTGAATCAAGAGTTGGAAAACGAGCTCGGCTGATCGCGTTCTGTCTCTATGGCTATCCGTAGATATATTTGATGACCGGTTCCTAAAGAGGACAATTAGGAGTGACCTTGTCAAAATTGCTATAAAGGCCGGCGCAGGCGAAGTTCTTCCTCTAGGTGCATTGTTCCTTGGATCGCCTGTATTCTCATCCGGACGCTTTAGCAATGGATATGCATGTTTCTAACGGGTACAAGAAGGTGGAGTCGCACGTTCACTTCGCTTTTCTTCGAGCGCTCTTATGGGAACACTTGGAAGTTATGCTCCTACTCCCGCACCTTCACTCGTTAACTTGTACGGCGGCTCGAGAATACTCCGATGGAATAAGAAGCGTCCTAGAGCCTAGTGCGAAACTTGTGGAGGTATTTGACAACATTTCTTCCGTAGATTTTCGTCCATGGGGGCGATTCACTCTTCCATCGTTCGCCCAAAGACCTTTGCGACGATCCTGGCGTTGTGTTGCGTCTGATGTCAAGACCATGAGATCTGGGAAATTATTTACTGCGCAGCTGCATTCCGAGATATGTCAGTCTCTATTCGACGGTGAATTTTCCTGACTCCGTACAACATTGATGTGGCTGCTCGCCAAATGGGATTCGATCAGGGTGTCCCATTTATCCGTCCACCAGGGGCTCCAAAATAATTCCTTCCACAAATTCTTAACGCCAATGTGTTCTTAGGCCGGGTGAGCCTTCCCTTCGGCCTATTGGGAGAAACCCGGTGGTAACCGATAAGTATAAGGAATTTTGGAGTAGACAACTGTCGGTTTTCCGAAATTTTCGGAAAGCGTTGTGACATTCCCGTAGCGAACCATCTTCGACGCCTTGACGAAGCATTTCCGGTTGAAGCTACTTCCAAAAACGGACCGGAAGCCGAGAGTTGCAGTCCCAAGTAGGAGAGAGACTCAAGAGGCAAGCATGCGGTCCCAGTAATTCTCAATTCCTCCAATATGCAGGTATTTAAATCTCTCCCTCTTTTATTTCTCCAAAGTGTAAATTCTTCTAAAAATGATTCTTGCTTGAAATTAGGGAATTTCGAAGAGAATGTCTTCACAAGGTTGGCGCGCATTCAAAATGAGAAGGCTGGCAATGTTGGCCTTCATCTTTGAGAAGTCTCGCGATCGACCTTCATGCTTTGAGAAGTCCGCGGTCGACTTTCATCTTTGAGAAGTCTGGCGGCTTGACCTTCATCTTTGAGAAGTCCGGCGATCACTTTCATCTTTGAGAAGTCCGGCGGTTGACCTTCATCTTTGAGAAGTCCGGAGAAACCGCTCCTTTTTCCGACCACCTACGGAGATGATGAAAGCTCGGTGGAACAAGGTGCTTCCCTTAGTGATCTTGTTGACGGGGCTGAGATGCAAATTAGCACCCAGAGTGAAAGAGAGGCGGCACCTGCTGTAGTTGGGGCGGCTCCTGTAGTTGCAGGATTTCCCACACTACACCTCTTACTCGAATTTGCTTAATTAATACATTTGAAGATGAATAATAATGTACTTTATTAATTGTTTTCTTGAAAGGTTTACAAAGAAATGTAGAACTGAGCTCAAGTAATTACAATCACTCCTGACTTTCTCTCTCCTAATGACTTGCTCAACAATTCCAAAAAGATCTCTCCCCCTTTTCACAGACTCACTCAACCCTTTATATAGGGTGATACATAGTGGATGACAGCTAAGCTACCCTTTATTTTCGGGAATGTCTCGCGAAGTGTCGCAGATGCACAAACATTCGCTCTCGCGACACTTCTTAACCCTCGCCAGGTCTCACGTCTTCTTTATGTTTTGCCTGTCGTTATTCATTGCGTCGTTTATTTTAGCTCCCTGCGACTCCCTCGCGACGCCGTCGTTCATTAATCCCGCGAACCTTGTTCGTTGCGATATTATGATCCTACATCTTGCCTCTTTTTCCTTGAATATTGCTTGAAGAGCGATTTGAAGGAAAAATCCGTTGTCGTAGTAATCTTTGATCTCAATTGGTGAGGGAACGAGCAAAAGAATACTTTCCTTAAAAAGTACGTACTTGCCTCTATTCTTTTAGCGAAGTTCCGAAGCTCCTTTGTAATATGAACGAAGTGTCATTTCTTACCTCATGAGTTATGGAAAATAATCGATCACGCAAGTTCTTTTTCGCTTACAAGAAATATGTTGTGCGATATCTCGAATCCTATTAAAATCCCATCACAGTTTCCTTAGATTTAGCAAAGGACTGTTTTACGCGTGTCTATATTTATCCTTTTTACCGGTGCATTTAATGTTATCCGGTCGTAATATCTTTCCTTCTCTATTTATAGGAGTGTCCCTTGTGAAGAATTTTCCTTTTCTTTTTCGTCTTCCCCTTGTCTGCAAGTATTCTTCTTCTTCATCGTTCTGCAAGTGTTCCTCTTCTTCACCATTTTTATTATTTCCTATCTGCTGCTGCTCTTATGGCGTCCAGGTTTGTTAATCTTACCAGATCTGGTTGATTTTGTGATTGATTAATCTTGAGATTTATCCTTTCTTGCTGAAATCACACTGCTATGATTAACTTTGCAATTCTCTTTCTGCCATTGTTGTTTAGCAAGAACCCATCCAAAACTAAATTTTCTGTGAAGAACCCTCTTCTTTCTCTGGGCTCGCCGTCGAAACCTATTTCGCAACAAGAGCCTCTTGTGCCACCAAAGTCCTCCTCGCGAGTAAAATCTATGGTCTCGAAAAGAAAGTCTGCGGGTGACAAGGTATCTAAGAAACATTTGTTTTTTATTAACAATACATTGTTGCCTCTGTTTCTTATTTAACTTGTTATTCGCAGGATGACGAGGTTGTTAATAGAACTCCCAAGAGGCCTTGCCAACCCAAGCTTGTCACTCCTAGCGTCTCCTTTCCTTCCTTCAAACCCTCTTCTCCATTTGCGAAGTCTTCGCAAGACACCATTAAAGCTTCCTCCTGCGAGAACATTTCTAATGAAGGCATTCTTATGTCTGAACTCTTCGCAGATCAAGCTCCTCATAACAGCCCTACTACTCATGCCTCTGGCGTTTCTCCAATCCTTCCCGAGATTTCCCTTTCTCGCGATGTCCCCTCAACAAAAGATGGTTCGTCTCCATCTTCTTCTGCTATTGTTGCTTCCTCATCTGAGCAAATCCCTCTTACCAAAGAAAATTTAGAAGGGATAGAAGTAGCTCTCAAAGTCCTCTCCAATCTTGTGAGCGATGCCAAGAAGACTTCCGTCGATCCTGTTAAGTCTGACGTTTGTGAGATTCTGAGTAAGCATCTTAGTCTTGACAGGGTTTCGCAAGCATCCTTGGTTCAAGAAGTTAACAAGTTGAAGGATGATCTCCAAGCTATGACTGTGAGATGTAATAGTCTACATCTTGAAAATCAAAAATTTCACAACATCTCGCTGGATCGTGATAACCTTCGCGAGAAGAATGAAGAATTAAAAAGTATGTTCTCACGACCCCCTTTTTTTTTTTTTTTTTTTTTTTTTTTTTTTTCTCAAATCCTTGTCTATCCTTCAAGCCCAAAACCAGAAACGAACAATGGAGATATATCAATTGGAATCCATTGTGGAAGAAGTTCGTGTTGAGAGAGACGCTTGGATGGAGCAATATAACTACTTAAATAACCTCCATTCATATGCTGCTGACCAAGTAAATAATTTGTCTAAAGAGAATATTGCACTAGCCCAGAATCAAGACTCTTTAAGTAACGACTTATCTCAGCTCTCTTATTCTTTGAATAAAGCTAATTTGGAATTGGAAACCTTATCAGATGAGAATGGAACTCTCTCTCAAGAAAAGCGTTCTCTGTTAAATAAAGTGGCGACCTATTCGCAACAATACAACGCTTGTCAAAAATTATGTGAAGAACAAGAACGATCTATTCGCACATTGAGGAGTCGGCTTGGAAGAAGTCACGTAGAGAGAGATAAACTTATTCGGGGTAGAATATCCTTAAGTGTAAAAGTGAGCCAATTTAAAGATCAATGTTCTGAGTTAAAAAGATCTAATTCTTCCCTCGCGACCAAGAATGCCATACTTGTCTCCAATGATAAAAACTTGAGATCTCGCCTAAAAGGCTTAGTTGGGGATACATTTGATGATGCTATGGACCGATTGGGAGATAGTTGTTCGTCTTTTATTCAAAGATCTTGTTTCTCAAAAAGAAGGTAGTCATGTTATTTGACTACCTTAATTCATTTGTGTATCTCCTTATCCTTAAGAATCTCTTTTAATCTTTATTTGTCCAATTGTGATGCGATTAGAGAAAAGCTCCATTCTATTATTTCTACTCTCAAGTCGACAATTCTAAACTTCGCAGAGAAAGAGGGGTGCTCGCTACTTCTCTTGTTCGTTCTCGATCGTGCCGCAAGGAGACTTGGCTACACCGTCGATTGTAAGGACATAGATAGTAAAAATCAGCAGAAAGCGCTTCTTCGCCAATTTCATCTTAAGGCTGAGGTCATAGTAAATGACATTTTATTGTCTAAATCTCTTGATCCTGTTCGCGTCAATCCTTTGGAAGTGAGTGATGATGAAGTCCCCAACTCCCCTGATGATGATTATGATTATGAAAGCTGCGAAGACGTCGCCAACGCTGAAGTTGTTAATAAAAATCTTACTGAAAAAATTCCTGATGAGATTCCACCCTCTGGGGAAGGTGAAGCTGAGAAAGTTATTGACGGAGATGGAGCTGAGAAGGTTACTGGCGAGGATGATAACATTGATGTAGAGAATTAACCTTGCTTTTGTAACTTTGCTGCAACTTTCTTTTTGTTTTGAAAGATTAAATCCCTTGTTGAATAATTCTCTTATTTCCTTCTTCTTAATTACGACTATAATCTCGTAAGCTTACATTTTCATGAAATGATTTTAAGAAATAATTAGAAGTATCATCGTTTTGAAGTACGCGAAATATGAAGTATCCTTGAAAAAGTATAAGAAGTACTCAATCTTCGAAATATATAAGAAGTATGAAGTATTGCGAATTCATCATGCAAAACTCTCGCTCCATGTTCTTTGCCTCATGCTATGCTTTATTCTTCCATGAAGTATTAATCCTTGAAGTATAAGAAGTATTGCCTCGAGGAAATAAACAACATAAAATGTTGTTCATTGGTAAACATTGGTAATCCTTGTTGCTTACATTCTTTATCTTCGAAGGTTGAATCGTTGAAAAAGTGTTGAGGTATTTCTTTATTCTTATCTTTCCTCTATCTCTGCGTTGTGTTCATGTGATAGTATAATCTCTTCATTGCTTTATGTTGAATTTTATCATGCGACGATGTCGCAGTATCTCCATGAAAGGAGAAACCTACTTTTCTCGCCTTATCATTTCAATAGTCTTTATTTTATCTCTTCTTATTGCGACAAGGTCGGTCGAGCCGCCCTACATTTTCAAGCAAGGACCCATTGACCCCTGCCTTATCATCTTTGTGTGGTCTTCCGAGTTAGACCTCCCTAATTAGAGGTCTTCCCCGCCACCTTTCATCGCGACAAAATCGCGGGACGTCTTTACACTTGCATGTAAAGACCCCTTGATCTTGCCTTATCATTTTCCAAGTATTTTTGCCTCTGCAGGATGTTTTAGTTGCGACAATATGACAGGCCTAGATATTCTTGCGAACATAAAGCCCCATGACATTACCGTCGTGCGACGAAATCGCAGACGTCCGTACACCTTGTTGTGTAAAGACCCATTGATCTCGCCTTACCCTCGCGTTAGTATTATTGCCTCTGCAGATCATTGCACAAATATGACAAGCCTAAGTCTCCTTGCGAAAACAAAGCCTCATGACATTTGCGTCTGTTTTGACACCCCCTAATGGAGAGCGTCGCCCTTATCATCTCCCGGTTGCCCCTTCAAGGAGGCGAAACATCGGCCATACAAGACTAGCTCCTCCCATCCTGGTCTTAACAACAACCAGTTGTTTCGCAGCCTCTTATCCCTTATACCTATATGGTTTATGGTTACGAGACTGCACCCTAAGTGGAGTTTTCTTCGGGCGAGTGCAACGCATGCCAAGACTTGCCAAGAATGGCCGGGGTAGGTTCATCCATCCCGGCACTCGGCTCAACCGTGTACCTCGGCGCCTTGTGCATACACCGACTCCTTGGAAGAGACCCTCGGTCGCCCAACCGGGTATAACCTACATATATAGTTGGGAATCCAAGGTATCTCTCCCTGATAGGCTTTCATGGGCCCCAAATTTTCATGGTTCGGCTTCGGGAGCGGTATAACCTTCCCCCGAACCATGGCGAGAGATACCCCTTATATGACGCACTTTAGGTCTTACATTTGCCTCTTACGAAATGTTATTCGCGAACTAGGGTGTACGCCATAAAGGTTCGTCCCATTCTTTTGCGCATTTGTCTTTGTTAGATCATTCAATCATTCATGTTTCATTATTTGTCGATATTAGTTTGCGAAGTATTCGCATAGTTTTGTTTCACTTGTTGTATTTCACTTTTCTTTCTTAATCGACTTCTCATTTTACTCTTGGTTGCGAGATTCTCGCACATCATTACTCAATTGCTACTTTGCCTCCTGCTTTTATTGATTACTCACTTCTTATGCCTTTTGTTCCTCATATCTTTTGCTTCTTTATTGTCATAACATTTGTCTTTCTCAGGCATTCTCCTCGCGAGATATGTTCAGATTCTCACTTCTATAGCATCTACCATTAGTTTTTCTTTTCTCTGCTCATCTCTCACATGTTGCTTCCAACCCTTTCTTTTGGCATTTCTTTCTTCGTGACTTTCTATATCGACCTCATGACATTGTTGCGACTCCTTCCAATCTCCCCGGATGATACCAATGCCATTTGGGTGTGGAAATTTTATGCATTGATGGTATGTTGAGGCGACCCCAAGATTTCATGAAGCCATGGTCTCCCAATTAGCGCATTATACCTGGGATTCCACATCTACCACACGAGAATAAAACATCGATTGATAATCCTTGTAGAGGTATTCTCATGTGAACCTCTCCCTTTGGCTTGTTTGCGGTGCCATTAAAGCCATATATCTTGTATGTCGAGGGAATCAAATCCTCATCTTTTCCTCCCATCGTCTTGTAAGTATGGTAGAAGAGAATATTCACCGAACTTCCGGTGTCGATTAGAATTCGGTTAATCGCCCGGCAAGCTTCGCCTCATCATCTTCTCCATCGATGGTTTTAAGTTAATCTCTAGTTTCACAACCAACGGGCTATCGTGTGTTTCTCTTCCTTTTGGTACTTCATCTGCGCAGAGAAAGAAATAGTCTTCACCGCCACTTTTCTAATCATGGTCGTTCTCGCCGACTCATTATTTCTTTATCATTAGCATCTCTCGCAAAGACTCTACTGAGCACATTGTCATGAAAATCTTCGATTGTGCGATAAGAGTGGACGATAGAGTTGCGATTAAAATTTCTAGCTTTTGTTCCAATTTCTATAACAAATGTTTCCTTTCCTTTCGCCGACACTTTATTCTGCATCTCTGGTGGTGGTGGTAATGTTTGGCTTGTTTCTTCTCCCTTTAGAAAGTGATTTAGCTTCCCCCGATCAATCATCCTCGAGAATAATTCTCTTTATGTTTCTACAATCGTTTGTTTGATGCCCATGGAAGCGATGGTAAGAACAAAACTCATGACTTCTATCGCCCGAAGCGGTGGTTCCATTCCAGGCGTTCCAAGGTGCTGGTACATTTTCCATCACAAGTATAGCTTCCCGCATCTTTTCAACGCTAGCATTCAAGTGGAGGCATCTTAATCTGTTCCCATACTATTCTCGTGACCTCTCTCGTCCTCCACTTGGTTATTTTGCCTTCGTCCACCATAAGTTTCTTGCACATGATCTAGTCTCCGAATCTTATTATTGTTATTACGGTTGTAGTAGTTTCTTTCTCGCTCAAACTCTTCTTGATCATGGCTTCCCATGGCTACTATGTTCTGTTGTCCCTCATCGCCTTTCCTCGTCTGCTTTGTCCTTGCGAAGTGCTCGCCATCAGATTTATGAATTGAGGTAACAAGCTTGCGTTCGCGGCGTTAGAGCTTGTGTTCGCGATCGGATAAGAATTCATTTCATTCTCCGCTTTCTTCTAAGGCAATATATTCTTCCCGTAATTCTCGCAGATTCTGCCATCGTGATTGTATTTTTGATTCTAAAAATTTGAATGTATAACAAGTTAGTCGCGAAGAGAGCATTCACAAATGAGAGAATGAGATATCTTTCCTCAACCCGTCCCCGCCATTTCGCTACACATGGTTCTCCATCTTATTGTCAATCGCCTTAAGCTCTCGCCAATCCTTTGTTTCAACCCAAATACATCTTCAATACCAGTGGTCGTGAAGAGTTGTTACTTATGTATGCTCCCAGAATGTGGCTTGTAAATGATTAAATGACGTGATTGTGTTCCTTGGTAGACCCTCAAACCATTTTAGTGCTTCTCCAATTAGGCTTGATGCGAAATATTTGCATAGTATAGCATCATGATTCTCCCACCGCAAAGATACATCTCATATAAGCCTTAATATGTTGTATCGCACAGGTTGTTCCATCAAAGATGTTGGTTAATGCAGTAAGTTGCACTTAGGAGGTATTCCTCCCATCTCGTACTTCTAGCGTGAAGGGATTCTTCGCGGCTTCGCGATGGCTTCGTCTAATTGTCTCCTTCCTCCTTCCCTTCTATTGTTCAAAAGAATCCTCTCATTTCAACCAGCTTCTCTTAAGATTTGTTCATTTGCCTCGGGATTTGATTCTACTGGTCTTTTAACTCGCTTCTCTCCTTCTTCGCTCATACCTATCTTGACCTTCCCCGCTCGTTATTTTCTCCTCTTCTCTCTCTGCGACGCTCTTCTTCGTTTCTTTCGCCAATTCGCACGCCATTGTATCGATTGTTCTCTCCTCTTGGTTGTCTCTCAGCTCTCATCCGCACCCTCTCATATTCTTCGTTAATATTTCTATTGGTACGATTTTGTTCCCTCCTTCTCTCGCGGTTGTCATGGTTATTCTCACGGATTGCTTCTTCCATCTCTTGATTTTCCATTTCTCGCTCTTATTCTTTCTCTTTCGCGAGCTAGTCGCGCTTGTTCAATGTAATGTCTCTCAATGTCATCCTCAATCTCTCGGTTTCTTCTCAATTCTTCTCTCCCATGCAAGATTATTCTCCCTTCAAAGAACTGGGTCATCCTGGTTCTCGAGTTGCATGTTTCTTTGATTTTCCCTATTCCGCTCATTTCAAGATTTTCTGGGTGAGGAATATAACGATCTTCTATTTCCCCTCTTCTCTCGCCATGCTCGTATTCGGATTTTGTGTTTCTTCTTCGGTGACTTTCTCTTGGTAGAACTCTCCTTCTTTCTTCTCTATTCGATCTTGAACTTGATCTCACGCTACTTCTAGATCTCCTACTTTGCAACCTCATATTTTCCATTCTCAATTCATGATTCTCGTCTTGTCAAGTTTGCTCGTTCTTCCGCCTCTAACCGTCTCTCTTCGTGTATTGTTTGTCTCAATCTTTCTAATGCGCGATTTCTTCGTTTTCTCCATTCATTCCTTGCTCTCCTTGTCCATTGTTCACCAAACACGCTCCTCTTCTCTTTCGTCTTCGTAATCGATCTCCAAGTATGTACACTTACTCTATCATAATCCACAGCCGCGCTTGCACTCGGGGAGATTGGTGGTTGGTTTTGATCTTCTCCATCGTTTCTCATATTCATCCTTGACGATTCTCCTGTTTCATTCCTCCTTTCTCCAAAGAAGTCTCCCACTTCTTCTTACAATCGTTGGTTGCCCTTGTACATTTCTTCTTCTAGCCATTTTTCTTTTTCAATGAATTCTTGAGTACCTTCTCCAAATCTTTTCTCTATTAATCCAAATTCCTTCCAATTTCTACGTCAATCACTGTTCGTCCCTGTTTCTAGCGCATATGTAGTTGCAGGATTTCCCACACTACACCTCTTACTCGAATTTGCTTAATTAATACATTTGAAGATGAATAATAATGTACTTTATTAATTGTTTTCTTGAAAGGTTTACAAAGAAATGTAGAACTGAGCTCAAGTAATTACAATCACTCCTGACTTTCTCTCTCCTAATGACTTGCTCAACAATTCCAAAAAGATCTCTCCCCTTTTCACAGACTCACTCAACCCTTTATATAGGGTGATACATAGTGGATGACAGCTAAGCTACCCTTTATTTTCGGGAATGTCCCGCGAAGTGTCGCAGATGCACAAACATTCGCTCTCGCGACACTTCTAACCCTCGCCAGTCTCACGTCTTCTTTATGTTTTGCCTGTCGTTATTCATTGCGTCGTTTATTTTAGCTCCCTGCGACTCCCTCGCGACGCCGTCGTTCATTAATCCCGCGAACCTTGTTCGTTGCGATATTATGATCCTACAGCTCCCCTTGAAATTCGTCCGGATCCGGTCAATATGGCCATTGTGGTGACTCCTTCTGAAAAGCCCCCTGCACCTGACAAGGTTCCCGCGGATGGTGAATTACCGGTGATGCAGCCTGTGGCTTTGTTCGATCCTCCTTTTGCTATCCCTTATCCAGGCCATGTGTTGGTTGGTGGATTCAGCGTGCTTGGTTGTCAATTTGAAAAGTTGTACACGACAATAACCGGAAGAAACACGGCCATATTGCTACCACCACGAAGCTCAAGAGTCGTCTTGCGTTGGTCAACCGCGTCCAAGAAGCTTTAGTTTCTATCCATGGGATGAGCGTCACGACTGGTCGAATGCTTCGAGGAGATGATTGAAGACCGGAGGTGCCATCGGGACGTGTGTTTGCGCGAAGATGACTTCAATGCTCCTTGGTTCTTCAAAGGGTTCTCCGAGATTCGGGAGCTCCAAACTACATGATGAAGTCCCTTCCGCGGACCGTGTTGCTCGCCAGAAGAAGAGGTTGAGAGGTTGTCTAAAGAACTCGGAGTCAAGCAGCCGCGCTCGAAGGATGAAAGTCTCTCTTGCCCGTAAGGATGAGTTGTTGCTTAAAGACTTTCCTTGAAGTATTCGTGCTATATACCGGCGTTTTCTCTTATATGCTTTTCTTTTTCGAGTGATAGTGAGGATTTTCTTTTGAGTGATAGTGAGGATTTTCTTTGACTTCCGGTTTTGGATTAATAGGTAATTGAATTGGCTTATTTTGAGATAGTTTTGTGAACAACCCTTTTGAAAGAGATTATGTTAAATGAGATTTGCATCTTGGTCATGAATGATTGCACATATTACATGAAATTGCAAATGTTATGTAAAAGGGAGGTACGAATGGAAACAAACATGGTGTTTGATCATCGAGCCTCTTTCTCCACGTGCGGGATGCTAAGTCCCGGTGAATTCTAAACTATCTTTCTTGTAAAGTTGTTGAGTAAAACTTACTTGCCTTTTGAAGCCTCACTTATATCAAATCGAAGTAGCCTCTCTAAGAAAATCCTCTGCAAGCTATCTCTCCGAACCAAGCTTCTCCGAACAATGCGCTTCAAAGCGTTGCATTCACCGGTGGGGTGATGAAGGAACCAAAGTGGTAATGACAAGACCTCGGGTCCATTACTTCTTGATCGTGGCGGACGCCATACCGGGGGGTAGCTCCACCTCTCCATTTCGCACCCACGTCTCCAGCAGCTCCAGAATCTTCTTCATTGGGAAGGGGAAATGTAAGTACCTTGAGTCTAGCTTTTCCTGCGTTAGCGGGCGTTGCAATGTCTCTGCGTGGCTTTGATGTGGAACAGGAGATGAAGTTGGAAGACTTGTGAGTGTCATCATATCTCATGGATCGCTTGCCTAGGTAGAGGGATGTGGAAGGTGTCGTAATGTCACCGGCCGAGTGACCGGATTGAACGCTCCCATCCTCTCGTATTCAGGCATTTCCGATTGATTTCTCCTTCCTCAAGCGTTTCTTCGCTTGGTTGGAAGGCCGACGCGATTGGACAAACTTAGTGCTTCAATAAGAGTTTTGAAATACAAATCTTCTAGCAGGGCTCCATAGGTGCAGTGCTCACTTTTTATCCTAGTGAGACATTGTAGTACTCCGGAAAGTCCTTTCCTCTAAGGAGTTGCCTCGGGTCTTCATTGCTGATGGAACATGTTGTTCATCTTTCCTGAGTCTCCTGCGGCTACGCGCTCTTTTTGCCTCTCCACCGGTAAAGGTGTGATTCCTGGATAAGGATTCGCCGTTTCTTGCACTGTCTGAGTTGATGCCCGTCGACCCTTCTTGTAATTGTGCTGCCATATCATTCAAAAGGCGAAATGTCTCGCTCCGCCTTCCGGTGATACCACTTGATTTGCCAAGACATCCTCCAAAGATTCTAGCTATACTTCCCATGATATCTCGAACCACCCGTGGTCTCCTCGGTGAGGATACATCGCGAGATGAAAACCGAAAAATTGAGGATTCAATTTTTTGCAACCGATAGATCAACCTCCCATTGTGGTCGCCAATTGTTTATGGGTGAAAACTACTCCTATGCAGAATTTGGTAATTTGGGGTGTGGATGAAGAATGAATCTAAACCCTAAACAAATGCACCGCTTCGGTGAGTGCTTGTAGATTCGAGAGATCAATCAGGCAAGTCCTACCTAAACCAAGAAATGGCCGTTCCGGACTTGTTTCGGTCACAAAGTGAAGGAGATGGGGTTGATCTTAGGAGGGAAGCGAAGAAGGTGTTGAGATTGTGAAGGTGTTGGCTTGCTTATGACTTGTAACAGAAAAATGAGCAGGCTTACGGTTAATGTAAGGAGGCTCTAGGTGTTGATTTTCTGTCTCGTTTTCCTTGTTCTCCCCGTTCCTGGAAATAGGGCGGAGAACCTATTTATACAAGTCATTGAGCCTCATTCACGTTTCTCGTGGGAAGTGGAGGTAGTGGAATGATGGAGTAGTGGAGTTGTGTGTCGGTGATACACGACCGGTCTTGCCCACTTCTCCCGTTCATCTCTAACCGCCCATGACTTCCTAACACGTTCTTGTGATGGCGCGTTGCATCGCCGCACGCCAGAAACCGCTGACCAATACCCCGCATATGTATCCCCCGCCTGTGACATGATTGATGTACTGGAATGTGGATCGTGGATCCACGAAAGATAGCATGTAATCTTTGAATTGAATAATCTGCGTTATTCGTAAAGTCGATACTTGTGAAGTATCTTGTGTATTTTATGCAGAGTACCGCATTATGGTGTGGTAAAGTGATGGGTAATGACTCCTCACTAACCAAAATAACTCCCACCGGGGTTATATAACCAAGTCTGGTGAAGTTTAACGGATGAGATGATGTTTGAGACACTCATCCGGGTGACCGTTAATGAATACTAGGGTGTTTGAAGAGGTGTGCAAGCATCACTCTTCAGCTTGGTCAAAACCAAGCATGGGAAGGATTTTGGAGAGGACCGACCATACATGCGTGTTGACGGCATGATGGTGTAGGCGCCTGTATTCCGTTCCTTCATGAAAGTGCGATCCTTGGGCCACTCAATTTGACCCAGGCAAAGAGGAGTGGTTGAGATCGGTTTTGCGGCAAATCTCTTACCGCAAAGGAATTGGTAACCGCGTGATATTCCCGCACACGTTCCAAGACAACCTTCCTTGGTCGGTCTTGGTCGGTCACTCTAGCATGTAGGTGGTAGGCTGGTGTTCACGCCCATGTCTCACCGTCCCATAAAAACGTGATCTAAGCCACCCACCTCGTCCGGTGAAGTTGAGTGGTCGAGATTAGTTTGCAATTTGGGAGGTGTAACCACACAAGTTTGACGTGCGTTTTGGGGTTAACCGAGGCATGATATGCCTTGGCCGACCGCATGAGGAGGTAGATGGGCCACGGTGGTCATGCTGGTATAACCGGACACCCCAGAATCTAATCTGTGACCCTCCATTCGTGCCTGAGAAGATGGACGCGCGTGATGGCTTGAACCCTAATTTTGGCTTTCAAAGCCGTGCGACCATGCTCTTTCAAAGTGACGAATTTGTTGTAACCAATCATGGTTGGTTTTGACCGATTGGTCAAGTGTGTAGGCGGTCACATGGTGATTGTGTCGACATGCTCCTGCCCTTTGAGTCTACATCTACACCCTCCGTCCATACCTGCGAAGATGGATGGTTGAGACTGCTTTTACATGTAATATGCCGCAAACCCTAATTTAGGGTTTTCCATTCATAATGCTTGGTATGGACGGTTTCTTGGCAAGCAAAGGCCAATGGCCGACCATGCGGGTCGTGTGTGTATTCCATACCCGCTTGGGGGTGATGGAATTGATCCGGGGTCATCCAATCATGCTTGTGGAGTTGGATGACTCGCGATCATATCATATCCCAGGACTGATATGGTCGGTCTTGGGATGCTCAATCTGGCTAGTATAACACATCGAGAGGGGCTCAATCGGGCTAGTATAACACACCGAGAGGGCTCGGGCTAGTATAACACACCGAGAATCAACATGTACGGGTATTTCGTACATGGTTTCATTATAGTGCTTGGAGGTTCGTGTTACTCTGTAAGAGTAACACTCAGTCGTCATGCCACACTGATAATGAGTACTGGAAATACAAGGCTGATATGAAATTCACAGGGAAGGGATTGTTGCCACATGCTCCAACTGGAGGAATTTCATGTATTCACGAGAATGGGATTGTTGCTACATGCTCCATTCTTGGTGAATTAAGTGAGGGAGTATCCAACACTTTAAAAATGGCTTTATCTTTTACAAGATGTCAGCGCATGAGTTTTCTGGTTATTTACAAATTTAACCTTAAACGAAAATCCACCATCAACACCCTCTTCAAACACTCTCTCTCTCTTACTCTAATGACCTTGGATTTAAGATCCATTTAACAAATTTTTAAATCACTTTATTGAAATGACCCCTAAATAAAAGGAGGGTCGTACGAATAAAGATATTTGATGATGTCATTAAATAAAATATTTTAACGGCAAGAATAACCTTATGTGTAAAAATATAATAAAACTTGACATAAACTCCATTCTTTAAGGGTATAATTGTCAAACCAACTTAAATATAACATATCTCACAAATCGCACGTTGGAAATTTGACAAATTTTGTATATTTAGAAAGAATTTTGAAAGACTTATGCAACGAGCGTAAATATAAATATCAAATATTAGTTTTTTCTAGAATTTTTTATTTCTAAAAAGATTTTTAAATTTATTCTCTTATTTTTTAGTTTGCAGATATTATCCACAAAATTTTTTAGAGTACAACTGTTATTCATAGTATTTCTTTTTAGTGTGCGGATATTATCCACAATAGGTTCAACTTCTGCAAGCTCGGTACCTCATGAATGTTGATCCTTCATTTGCAGAGATTAAGAAGAAGGGCACATGGATTTGGAATGGGATTCAAAAGAGGCTTGAAATGGATTAAACGCTTTCATGGTTGGGATGGCTCTAACATTAATGTTTATTAGAGTAATTGGTTTGGTGAAGTGAATACTCAAAATTTTCGCCTCCTTGTCCCAAATATCCAAATGACCCTAATCTTAAAGTTTCATACTTCATTGATCATGAGAATCGAGTATGGAGAACATATAAGTTACAACACATTTTTTCTAGTGAGCAGATGTGTAAGATTGAGGATATTAGGATACCTTAACAACCAGCTGAGGACGGGCTGAGATAGTCTTTAACAAAATAAAAATAAAAAATGGACAATTTACAGTCAAATAAAATCTTTGCCTCTTTTTCATTTCATTTTTTCCTCGATTTAACATTCTAAGGATGCGGACTTGGTGTTTGGTAATTACCATGACAGTAAAAAACTTAAGCAATTAATTAACTACTTGGATAAAAAAAATGCTTGGTGTTTGGTGTTTTCTCAGCTCCCTTTGGATAAAATAACTGCTTGGATAAAAACTTAAGCAATGAATTACCATGACAGTGAAAACCTTAAACCAAAACCCAATTAGTAGTTGACAAAAGTGGGTACCATTTTTTATTATCGTCGGAAAAAACATCAGAGGAATGTCCTGTTTCAGAGTTCCACTCTGTAAAGTTTAAAAATTAAAATTTTCTCTATTAATGTGGAGGACTTTTATTGGCATTAGTCTCTGTAAGTTGCTGGTTAAGTGTGTGACAAAACCAGACCCATTGGGTATCAAGAGGAGGAAGAATCATTGGTGAGGTTTTCGAATTGATTGGAAGATAGGAAATTAATGGCATCCATAACTCATCGTACCTGAAATCAATCAAATTATAAACTAAACTCAAGTGATTCAGCAAATGAAAATGAGAAACATAGTATATATATATATATATATATATATATATATATACCTTCTGACGGACCGAATGATAGATGGAGGATGATCAAACCATTGAAAGAAAACATACTTGTCTTCTACATGCCTTAACTAAATACTCTTCTTCTTCTTCTTCATCTTCTTCTGTATCAAGATTTCTCACTTAACTAGTTAACTTACTCCCTGCCCTTTTTTGAAATTTCAATTACTCTGTTTTTGGGAATGTTCATTAAATTAGTAATCAAATTCTATGAGTAGTATCTGGATTTCAACAAGAGAAATGTTGAGGTGAACATAGAAGAAGATTGATGAATAGAAATTTATTTGTCTCTGTTTTTCAGTAATGGGATGGATTCTTTAGAAGGAGGAATAAGATATTATGATTGGAGTGAAGGGGTTTGATTTGATGTGGCAGGGGGGAGTCAGAGTGATGATAGAAAAAGAAATAAAGACTCTGTATACACAAGTTATTATGGTTGGGTTCTGCTATAGACATTTTTGTAAGCCTCTCTGGCTTGTTGTTTTGTGAAGAGAAAAAAGAATTAAACATTTGATTTAGTGTTAAATGTAGACTGTTTTTTACTGGTTCGGCACTTTGTATTGATCCCATGAAGATATCAACCTGAATTTGGTAGGCTGAGTTTAGAGGAAAAAAAAGTAAAAGTTGGTCACATAAGCTAAAAGCAAAACTATTTCTCTTCCAAAATTTTGTTGACATTTTTCTGCCTCTAAAAGTCATTTTTGAGATTGTATACCCAAACTACTTTCTAATTCTTTTGCTTTCACGAGTAGAAAAAGAAAAAAAGCCCCTGGGTATATTTACAAACAGCTAATGGACTTTTCTTATTCTTGTGTGTTTGTGCAAATAGATTGTGAATTTTTTTTTTTTTTTCTAAAGTTCCATTCCATTAATAGCAAACAGTGATTACATTATGGTTGAGTACAATAAGAAACCATTGAAGAACATACTGTAAAACGTACATGGCCGAATATTCCCACAAGAGGAAGAGAAGGAATAACAGATCAACAAATTACAAGTGTTGGAGAACCGATTAGATCGGTAGAGGATGGTCTTCTAGTCTTAGACTGACCATTTGTTGATGTATCTTCCTTGGAAAGAGATACTCCATTAAAACAGGAGATGTTTTGCTTCATTTTACGCCGGAAAGCTTCATATCACTGTGACCGGAGTTTGAAGATGGAGCACTTCAACCACAAAATAACCAAAGTAGAATAGCTATTAAAGCTAGAAAAGAACGTTATGGAAAACGTATGAAGAAACACCACATAGGTGTAGACAAACTGCCGGAGGCGGGAGAAAACTTTGCCAGAAAAACGGCAAAATCAAAGAACTACTCAAACCCTAAGTTCAAATCTAAGAAAAACTGTAAAGTAACACTAAATCTAAGCCCTAACTACTACTACTGCCCAGATCCACTCCAAAAGGAGTTGATCTGGGTAGAAAAACTATCGCCAGAAAGTTGTTTTTCTCGTCGGAAATCGTCCTGCTCTAGAGAAGAAAGAAGGAGAGAGAAAGTTGTTTTACTGTTGATGAGCGAGAAAATAGATTGTGAATTCTCAAGTGTTTTTGCAAATAGATTGTGAATTCTCAAGTGTTGCATATACCAAGCAGCTGCAAATTTGCAAGTCTCCCAAAATAAACATGTATGTCCATCAATCCAACCAAAGCGTCCACTATAAACACATCCATAACCAGAAAATAAGCACCACCGGTTGTCTTGGGCAGATGAGAAAATTCAAAAGGAAGTATGCTCTCAGCGGGGGTATTCCGGTACCTATTACTAGAGGTGTAAATTGGGTTGTGCTAGCACGAGCACAGCCCAGCATAGCACGCTAAAACTTGAGCACATCCCATCCCAGCACAGCACAACACATTAGTTAAATGAGACGTGATGGGTTTGACTGATTGGCACAGTAGCCTAGCACAGCACGCGGCACAGATTAATTAGCACGTGGCACGACACAACACAACATGTTAAGAAAGCACGTCATAGTATTAATAAAATACTACAAAACATGGCACAATACATTACATTTTGTGTATATTTCACCAAAAAAACCTTTATTCTAGCCAATTATTGACATTTTACTATCTTTATGTTGATTTATTTTCATAATAACACAATACCTAAATATTTAGAAAATATTTATATTGAAATATATAAAATAAATGTGTCTGGCACAACACGGCACGACACAACACG
The DNA here is from genome assembly GCA_023531295.1 of Papaver armeniacum. Classification (NCBI taxonomy): domain Eukaryota; kingdom Viridiplantae; phylum Streptophyta; class Magnoliopsida; order Ranunculales; family Papaveraceae; genus Papaver; species Papaver armeniacum. The sequence goes on along the minus strand of JAJJWW010011310.1, from coordinate 11,233 downwards.
TTTATTTTTCTGGCACAGCCTAGCACAACACGACACGTCATAATCTCCGGCACAGCACAACACGGCATAGCACGCTAAGCACGTGATTTCGTGGCTAAGTCATGTCTTGACCCTAAAGACGTTTACACCTCTACCTATTACTATTATAAAACAAACAAAAAGTCTTTACAGACCGAGCTGAAAAAACCAAGTGAAAACCGCCACACACAAACCTATCCCCTGCACATCTCCCGAGGGACTAGGCTCATTGGGACCCACAAATTAAAAAAAAAATCCGTGAAAGGTGGTTTTTACCCAATAATGCTAGGTTTACCGGGAGTATCTTCCGGGATAAATACCGTGTGACATAATGTTGGGTCCCACTTTAACTCATCCCTATCTTGATGCTAAGAGCGCTCCCCTCTTAGCCACATGATTTCCTCTCAGGAGAATTCATGGGATTTTTCTTTGTCAACGTAGCATCACTCGTTTTTACCCGGTTTTGTTTCTCGGAGAAAAAGGACTGTAAAACAAATTAGTCACAGATTTGTCCGTCTGACAAAGACGAAACACTACGTACGGAGCAAAGAAATTATAAACAACCACTGTACAAAGTCTTGATAGACACTAAATATCTTGAGTTTTGCTATAGGGAGCAAGGACATAAATCATGAGGAAATTTTTTCTGGATTAACTGATCTGGACCATCGGATAAATGGTTTTTTCCTCCCATTAGGTATTTTCTTCCTCCCCGTAGCCAAACTCAAATATCTGGACAGTGGGGAATATTTCCAAATTCAACTACTACTTTTCTTAAGGGTGCGTGCGTACTTGGTGTTTGGTATTTGCATGTCGTGATGTGTTTTTAACGAAACATAAGTCACCTTTCTGCATAAGTCACCTTTCTGCATGTCATAGGTCTATAAACTAGTAACTGCACAACTGAACTCAATGTCCACCTGCTTGGTCAATTTGATAGGATGACAAAAATAGTGAACGCACATTTTCTCAGCTTCCTTTGGATAAAAAACTGCTTGGATAAAAACTGTAGCAATTATTTACCCTGATTTAATTGGGGTACATCCAGATTAATTGGGGTATACCCAAATTTAAATGGACCTAGTAAACTTACAAAGGGGTGGTCAAAATCGATAATTTTACTTTAATACCCTTCAACTAATTAACTTAAAACTTAACCCTAAAATTAAAAACTAAGAAACTCTTAATCTTTCCTAATCTCTCTTCCCCTCCCCTTCATCTTCTTCCATTTCTTCCCTCAAAAAAATTCGTGAACTCAAAAATTCGTGAACCCAAAAATGTTGAAAAGAACCCTCCACCTGCAAAAAGAAGACTGTAAATGATGTCTAAATTCAAACTCATTATTGTGTTGTGTGTTTTGATTGTTATATTAGGTTAGAAATCGAAAATTATGATTTTGTGTCTTTAGTCGGCAAGGTCGTAACATGCATATCTTGCCGACTTTTCATAATAGCCATGGCTACTGTAAAAAAATTTAACAGCCGACAGGGTATTTTTTGAAGATCTTGCCGACTAATACATGATTCTACATTTTTATCACAGCCGGGAGGGTATTTTTTGAAGACCTTGCCGACTAATACATGATTCCACAATTTACTCAACAGCCGATAGGTATTTTTTTGTAGACCTTGCCGACTAATATACGATTCCACATTTTTCTCAACAGCCGACATGGTATTTTTCGCAGACCTTGTCGACTAGTCGACTAGTATAAGACGTCTCCTGTGTGTCAAAAAAAAAAAAAAAAAAAAAAAAAAACGTCGGCATTGTTATTTAAAAAGAACCTTGCCGTCCAAAGTTAGTCGGCATGGTATTCATTCGTCAATCTTGCCGACTTTTCATACTTTCAGAACCGAAAGTGTTGATTTCTGATCTAATTTTGAGTATGATTTCATAGAACAGCTTTGCAATCCCCTTTTTAGAAGTGTTTGGGTAGTGTGCTTTCAGTTCCATTGCAAAAGATTTTCTCAAAAATCTTCCAAATAAGTTCCATCAAAAACAAAATTTCATAATTAGGGAAGTTTTAATCTACTCAATTAATCAATCTAAACTCAATTAATTAAACTAATCAGATTTTTTAGTGTTAATTGAACAAGGGTATGTTAGCCATTTAAAAAATACATGGTTAAGGGGTGGCTTCTTTTACTTCATAATGACCTATCTTTTGTCCCATTAGGTATACTCCAATTAATCTGGGTATATCCCAATCAAGGCAGGTTAATTACCATGGCAGTAAAAAAGAAAAATCAAAACTCAATTAGTAGTTGACAAAAGTGGGTACCATTTTTTATTAACCGTGATGGAGCCAACAACCAAGTCTAACTTTCTACATCGCCACGCCACCCCGGTTAACTCAATTTTCTGCTAATCGACCCAGTTTCAGGTCTTTTTTTAGGGGGTCAAAATCCAGTCAAACCTTGGTCTAATCTCTAGCCATGATGTCCTGTGATGCCCCTGATCTTTATTTACGTACACCTTCGTGTCCCCTTTAAATAGGTAGTTAGGTACTTTGAGGATCCCCAAAAGCTTGGTAAATCAGATCATAAATGAAAATTGTTATGGCCCAGCAGCTGGCCACCTCCTTCTTTTCCTCTAGAATACTAATCATCAGTTCATGTCCAAGAAGGTGCATTCAAGTGTTACCTATGCTTCTAGTTAGCATTTGAAGTTGCATTATCCCCCCTCCTTCGGCACTGTCTGTAGTACTACTAAAATAAAAATACGCGTTCCGGCTAAACAAAATGCATTATTGTTTATTGCAAATAGAACAGACATTATTGTTTATTGCAAATAGAACAGACATTATTGTTTTTCTTTAGAGCAATTGGTAAAATTGGCAACTATACCAACCATGCATGTTGAGTTGTTTTGTGATTTTGACCAGTGACCCATATACAAAAAGCTGCATGCGAAAAACCACTAAAACAAGTAAACGAATTAGTCAAGGATGGACGATGTTTTTAGTCATTTAGACTCGATTATGAACCACAAACACCTTGCACAAACTAATACTAGAGGAGTCCAATTTCTTCCCATGTCCACAACCACCATTACATACTGGCATTAAATATCTGGGCAGTGGGGAATATTGCCAAGTTCTTCCAATCAAAAAAAAAAAAAGAATATTGCCAAGTTCAGCTACTCTTTTTACGAAGATATTTTAGTCACTTTTTTGACAAAACCAAATTGGGGTTCATTTTAATAAAAGATGAGAGAAGGGGATGGTGGAACCAACTGGCCACTTCCAAGACCCAACTAGACAATCTCGTACCAGAGTCTCTATCTCTCTTTTCATCTATTTGTTTTCTTGATATAACATTTTAATAGCGTGTTTGGATATATATTCTGAAATAACTTTTTACCTTTTAGAAATCTAAAAAACAAGAGGTTAGTATGGGTGTAAAATTTCAGAACGACATTTAGAAATAAAAAATGACTTTTTATGAAGTAGAGTATCTTTGATTTTGACTTCTGCATCTGATATCCAAACACGCTATGCGTACTTAGTGTTTGGTATTTACATGTTGGCATATGTGTTTAACGAAACATAAGCCGATTTTCTGCTTCATGGGGACGCATACGAAACACCTCAAATTACAAGTTTGAACTTTAAATCGATGCCACTTAAAAGTGACATTCCATTTTTTCTGTAACGCCAAGACCCTAGAAATCTCAAGTGATACGGTGGTTAGAGAATCCACAACTATGCATGAATTGTAAAGCGTTATTGTATAAGCTAAATATGCCTTACCATTTTACGCCAAGACCCCTAAAAATCTTAATAATGATTCAAAAATGCAGGGTCTAACAACCACACCCAACAATTCGTTTGGCAATCTGAGAGGACTTACTCCAATACACTTTCTATAGAATCAACTAGACAGTCATACTCAATCTAGATGGTTTTACCTATTCACCACCCACGCTTTTCCTATCTACCACCCACCTCACAATTTATAAAGTAAAAGTAGTTTTTAATTCTATTTTTTCCTAATTACCACCTACAAAAGTCAAATTAAATTTGACTATAACTATAATATTTTGTCGTCTTCTTCATTTATCTCTCTTTCCATTGAAAAACCATTAAAACAAAAAACTACAAACCCTAAGTTAGGATTCTATTTAATTATAATATACCAAACTCTTTACTTCTTTATGTTTAAACATTTAATTCATCGATAATTAAATGAATTAATCAGTGATTAAAGCCATTATTATGGAAGATTCCACTAATGAAAATCTAGGGCAAAATATCCAAACTTTAGATGAGTCCAGCATCCAACAAGAGTATATCAATTCTACTGAAAACACATTGAGTGATCAATATTTGGAGGTAAATAAGCGATACACTAGGTCTTTGTTTAATTTTTCTGTTGTTGTTCTCCATTTGAATTTGTTGAGCTAGTCTCATATTTCTGGACGACTAGAAAGAGTCGTAGTATTCCAGACTCTGACGACTACCTAAAAGAATAGTATGCTATATCCGAACGACTACATGCTTTTACTAACTGTAGTTGCTGGACGGCTACAATACTTTGTGATTCCTCTAAAGCTAACGACTGTGGTTGTCTAACCTTTTTTTTTTCTAGTGTTATAGGTATTTCATAACCAATTAACAGGTGCTTCCCAACCTGAGTTTATTGAAGAAATTATTAATGATGAAGGACAACCGAAAGAGGTAGTTTTAGGTGTCCTCGACCAACATAATGTGGAGGAACAAGAACCTATAAATGTTGTTGGATTCGATTCTACCGCATACTTTAATACCGATAAGGTAGTGTAAGTTATATTATACCAAAGAATCCTTTTGTCGTTTTGTAATACTAGCATTGATATATGTTTTACTTGTTGTGTGTAGACATTTGACTCAAGAGAAACCGTAATAGAATGGTGTCGCGACATAGGTATAGAAAATAATATGGTTGTTGTGATTGCAAGGTCGTCAAATAAAAATGAGAATCAAGGTGGAAAAGGTTCATTCATTGTATTTGGATGCGAGAAAGGTGGGAAATATAGGAAAGGAAAACACACAAAGTGAGTCCTTCTAAGTGTAGGAAAGGAACCGCCTCAAAAAAGATGGATGTCCCTTTAAATTGCGTTCAACTTGTGTGGCAAACTTCAAAATGGAATTTGGTTGTTAAAATTGGACACCATAACCATCCTCATCCCGATACTCTTGAGGGACATTCATTTGTCGGTAGATTAACGAGAAGATGAAGAGAAATTTATTATTTCTTTCCCACGAACACGGTGTGCCACCTAGACAATTCTTGTTGCTTTAAAGAAAAAAATTTAAAGAAAATTATTCAACCGCAAGACCATTGACAATTGCATCCAAAAGCATCGTCAAAGCGAGGGTGCTGGGAGGACGAGAATGCAACTACTTCATAAATATATTGATGACGCCCATTATGTAACATGCAATAGGAGAAATCCTGATACAAGTGTGGTAACTGATATATTTTGGGCCAATCCCCAAGCTATAATATGTGCTCAGTGTTTTCCTTCGATGTGATTATTGATTGTACATACAAGACAAACAGTGGAAGATGCCTTTGTTTCATGCGGCGGGTATGACATCTATGGGAAATACATTCTCTATTGCTTTTGCATTCATGAGTGCCGAGCTCACGGAAAATTACGAATGGGCCCTGCAAAATCTGAGATCACTTTACTCTCCAACAAACTTGCCTTCAGTTATTATCACCGACAATGAACAAGCATTAATCAATGGTATTGGTATTGTTTTCCCAGCTACACTAAGGTTATTATGTACTTGGCATATTCAAAAGAATGTGTATTCTCATTTCCGAAGCAACAAAAAAAAAAAGAAAATCGTGGAAGAATTCAAAGAGAAGGAGAAAACAAGGGAAAAAGTGCCACCATCGGTAAAGTCGGGAAAAGTTGATCAAAAAGACGATGAAGAGGAGGATCCTTTAAAGGATTTAGAAAACGATCAAGGGCGTTTTTTTTAGGATGGAAACTATATCTCTTTTTCGAAATGGGTTTGGAGTCGCTTGTGCGTAAATATGAGAATCGCATCTGAAGTAATTAAATATCTTTTTAAGACAAGACTTGTCAATAAGGAATTTTTTTGCATATGCATGGACTAATGAAGTGAAACATTTTGGAATCCGAACTTCTAATCGCGTGGAAGGTGCACATAGTGTCTTAAAGAGATTCTTGAAAAATAGTCAAGGTGGGTTTATTGAGTGCGGCAACAAATGCACAAGATGCATGAATCTCAACTTGACTATCAAAGCCAAACTTCAACAAAGTTTGACTTTCATCAAACATGAGCATAAAATCGATGACTTCAAAGGTCTCAGATCACCGTGTCTCAGAAAGATGCATTAGATTTTATCATCTCTCAAATAAGAAGATTGGAAAAGTCGAGAACTATTGCCGAGAACTTGTGTGGATGCATTTTATATAAGACACATGGCCTCGCCTTGTGCCCATATGATAATTGAATTTGAAATCGAGTAGACCCATCCCACTTTCTTCTATCGATTCTCAATGGAGGGAGATGAATTTGGTACCACATGCTTCACGTTCTCATGTTGTATTTGATTATCTTCCACAGCTTAGAGGTTCTTAGGACAAAGTGGGAAGATTCTACCGAACCTGGAGAAAAGTCGAATAATTGAAAGGGTGAGAAGTCTCATAACATAGCTTGCACAATGGATAAGAATGATTTTCAGAACCACCAAAGACTGCTCGAAAGTCAAAGGACGAAAAACAACTGAGAAGGAAAGAGAAAATCTATGCGAGATATCGTTCTCGATTTGAACGTCTTTGATTTATCAAATAAGGTATTCCTCCAAATCAATTAAAATATTACCTCTTCCGTATTGATAAACCTTAGATAATACCACTTTGCATATTTGTATGCTTTATATTGGTTACTTGAATCCTAACATTGTTTGTATTGAATCAACTCAAAGGTACTTCCAGCAAAGCATGGAAACAACCACACTCAAGAAGAACAAGGAAACGTTGAAACCCAAGGGCCCAAACAGAAGAGGAAATATACTAAAAAAAATACTCAATATTGGGAGCAAAAGAAGGAAAGAACAGATACGCCAGTTGAAGGTACAAGCAGTAATGAAAAGATTCATGTCGATAACATGGTGGAAAATAAGGAATACCCTACGAGTCAAGAAGAGTTCAGAGCCACGGATACTTCTAGGCAAATTATAGATTTTACTGTGGATCACTTGGATGAGGAACCAAACCATGATGTTATTATTTATGATGTTGAACCAAAGAGGAAAAAACCAAGAAGATGGAAATTCATTTCTAGAAGATGAAGAAGAAGAGGATGAAGAAGACTTTTTGCGAAGATAAACTTGAAATGGATGAAGATTATTGGCAACTACAGAGGTGGATTGAACCTCGACCTGAAGAGTGGATTTTACCTAATCCAAGATATGTGTTACAACTGCCAGAAGCTATGCAATTCTACATAGAAGGAACTCGACATGTTTCTCCAGATGGTCACTGGGTTTCCATACTATTGCTTTCCAACTAGGGCTTTTTTGTCACGATGATTACCGTACTATCCGTAACAATATGCATGCAGAAGTTTTTAATCACAAGACATTCTATGAGAAAGTCTTGTACTGAGAAACATACACCAACATGCTCAAAAGATTGAGGTTTGATGATGGTGAAGAAATGAACATTAATAAATGGTTCAAAATGCCTAAGATGGTCTTGTAGCGGCACAAACATTCCGCAGCCGTTCTTATTTGGATTTCAAAAGATATGTGTGCAACCTTCTTCCCTTTGATAAATGGGCCAATCAAAGGTAAGAAACATAGAGTTATAGTGATGGCTTTTGTTGAGGGAACCATTTTGTTCCAATGAAGTTAAAGTTAGGTGCACCTATACCACCTCCTTGCACAATGTGGGTTCGAATGCATATGAAGATGCCAAGGTCCTGCCAAAGAAATATGACGAAAAGATGAAGGTATTCAAAAAAGGATGAACTTCAAAGAGCCACAACTCGAAAACCACTAATCGCTCATTAAAATTTGGTGCAACTCTACAATTGTTCTTCTAGTTAGTTTTAGATTTATTAGACTAATGAGGTTATTTAATTTGTTGACATTCTATTTTATTTTTCTTAAGATAATGAGTTAATGATCGGTATTTTTTAATCAAGAGTAAAAATTATGTAGTCGTTGTAAATTAACGACTATAGTATGTTGTCGTCGTCCGCACTGAGAATAAAAGCAGTTGTCGTCGTCCGGACTCCGACGACTATCTATTTTCATTATTACTATCAACCCTTTTCTTCCTCAATTTTAATAGTTGCTACCGAACGACTACAACAAGCACTTGTAATTAACACACCGAGGACTTGGAACCATTGTAAAATAAAACTATTATCAAGAATGACCAAATCGAAACCATTTTGAAGTATAATTAAGAACAGCTTAAGAACAAGAATCTACTATATCTATTTGGTTTTTTTTCCTCTTATAAACAAGTGATACATCTCTTTGAATTGGCCTATGTGGTCTTCTGGATCTTTGAAGTCCCCTTTGTTCGATATCTTCGCTTTCAGCAACATGTTGGCTATTCTCGCGTTGATTCGTCAGAGATTGAGATGGTTCTTGACTCGATCTCCCCAAATTCGCCAACAACTCATTTCTATGGTAATTCTCAAGCTTCCATGCTACTTTGTGTAATGTTGTGGAACTTGGTTGTGCATCTTCAACGTTTCGGCATAATGCTATGATGTGTTTAATGCGTTGCCCGAAACCGAGAGAATGATGTATTATAAAAATCAAATTTCATAGGTAAATAAACTTTAATAAAGAATAACAAATAACCTGTCCCACGAATTTTCCTAGCGGGTTGGGATGGATTAAGTCGCCACCGATGTGTTGATGTAGTCTTCTAGAGGGATTTTGGACAATTGGATGAGAGACACTATTAAACCACTCCAAATAACCATCATCCAAGCCCAAGGGATATCATGATCAACTGAAACGATCTTAGTTCGAACTTAGTAGTGCATTTCTCCAGTGTTCCCAATGCCAATTTGCTTTGTCAGTACTCATTTCTATATGTTGAAGCTTTATCACCTCTCGCGAGGAGTTTCTCCGTTTCCAATGGACGCTCTGGTTTCCTTTGAACCCTACCAAATTGACGAAGTACCCTTGCCGGGTAGATTGGCTCAAAGAATATCAAAGCAAACCATGGTTCCCGGACGAGAAGCAGAACCCGGCTGACTGAATAAGTAAGATAAAATTGCGTAACCAAAAGACACACTTTCAAGATTTGTAATATCTTTCAAACATTGAATCCAAAGAGGCACCGACGGCATTTTTGCTCTTGTCCTGACACAACACGCAGCCAATCAAGTGAAGCATGTATGCTCGTGAAGCAGCTTTTTGATCTTTTTCCGAAGATGAATCGTTCACGTGCATCCAACCACTCTTCAACCATGGGAGGCTAAGTGTTTGTTTCTTATTCCTTGAAAATTCTGCTTTAACTTCATCCTCATCGATACACAAATACCTAGAAACTAGGCTAGCAGCTTCATGGTAGTCTAGTTGTCTAGGAGGTTTCCCTTGTACTGCTGACCCATCCATTTTTAAACCTAGAATATTAGTCATATCGTCTAAGGTGATTGTCATCTCACCGAAAGGTAGATGGAACGTATTAGTCTCAAGATAAAATCTCTCTACAAATCCACTACACAACACATCGTCATTTTTCATATGGGCATTTTCAGCAATGTGGAGTAAACCAATCCTTTCCAATAAATGCTTAATGAATTCACACGATTCAAGTTTCCACTCACAAGACGTCTCTAGCATGATTGGGTACAGATAAAACTCTCGTTGGTGTTCAGCATAATGATCATATTATGTTTCATAATTAAATAAATTCAACAATAATCTTGTTCTTTAAAACATAATTATTTACAATAGTGTTACCTCTCCGCTCCATATACGAGCTACAATATGATCTTTATAAGTGATTAATAAAGATGTATCATGAGGAGCTCCATATATTTCATTTGAAACCACATCAGCTGATGGTGAAGATAAGCTAGACGAAGTAGAGGAGTCAGCATTATTTCGTTTGCTCCTAAAATAAGAAGACATAAGAATAACAGCATAATTCAGAAACTCTAGCTTCACCAAGTAGCACTATTTTGGCAATGACTTATGTCAAACACCATGTCTACTATTTTGGACAAACTGACAAACCAACAGTAGTAGTACTAAATTTTGTGAATTCATGAACACTTAATTTCTTTGATTTGTTCTTTTTACTTACTCTTAACATCACGAAGATAATAAAAATGGAAATAGTAAAACTCGTTAGTAAGTTAATCAGAGACATGGTATTACTAGTTCATGAATCAATGCAAAATGACTAACTAATCAAAAGAAGATAATAAAAATGGAAATAGTAAAATTCATAGTAAGTTAATCTGAGACATGGTATTACTAGTTCATGAATCAATGCAAAATGACTAACTAATCAAAAGAACAAATCAACGCCGAAATATGACTAACTAATACCAAAATGAATAACTAATTTGTAGCTTAATTAACTAATCAGAAGCTTAATTTAGTTACCCAATTTCATATTACCGCAATATGACTAACTAATCTCGTATTACTTGTTTTACATGGTATTACTTAGTTCATGATTAGTTAGTTACCCAATTTCATATTACTGCAATATGACTAACTTAATCCGTAGCTTAATTAACATCCAATACCAAAATGTGACGACTTGATTCACTACAATCAATGCAAAACAAGTCCACCCAATGTTGATTACTAGTTCTTCATCACAATTAAAGCTTTCAAACCGAATTCAAACACTACAACCACACATGCAAAAATTCAGTAAATTCTAGGTTTAGCTATTACCTCTTTTTGTGGCTTTGATTTTTCTTGAAAATCCAATGTTTCTTGGTGCCATATTGAACAAGATCTACAAATAGCAAAGAAAAAAAGAAAAAAGAATGATTGAAGGCGGTGGAGGTTAGTGGAGATGAGTAGCAGGAGGTGCTGCACTTCTGTGAAGATGAAGAACAAGAAGAATTAAGATTTTGGAACTGAAATTCATTTAGGTGTTTAGTTGTTGGGTGGTTTTAGAGGCGGGTGTAAACAAAAAGTCAATGAGTTGTAATTAGGGAAAATGAAACATTTGATGGGTGGTAAATAGGGAAAGTGTG
>JAJJWW010011309.1:0-74243 GCA_023531295.1 Papaver armeniacum | reverse complement strand
AATGATTCATACAAGTATGAAAATAAATACAACAAAAGCTCATTCACAAATAAATTGCAGGGATTGATGCTAACACTTCAAAGCATAAAGTTCAAAGCATTTCAGATATGAATTTCACAGGCTTAGCGGAAAAACAATTAGCATCAAAGGTTGCCTTCTGACAAAGATGCTCGGAGGGTGTCAACAAGGTCTTATGGTCTCAAATGCCTCGAGATGTATGCACAGAGATTGGGTGCGAGATGACTTAGCAAGTCAATTGTGGCACACTACAATTTCCTGGCCGGGCGCTAAAAACTTGTTAGGATCTCAAAAGTGATTATCCTCATGACATCGCAAGTGCAGGCTATTGGAGGCGTGGCAAGCATGCCGATCCCACAAGAGAAGTGGTGTGTGCTTAAAGTGATCGAAGAGCTTCTTCTAACCGATTTCTATCAAGTGACAAAGTTGTTTGGTTTAATGTTGTCGATACGACTAAGTTGAGATGGTGACTTGTGACTCTAAACTAAGGTAATGCTAAGCAAATGTGTTGAAATCCGATGATTTTGTGACACTAGGGTGATCACTCCCACCCTCCGATCTTATATTAAGACACTGTAAATTTTCACCTTGTTCTACCTTTCTTGAAGGCCCTAACGATAATTGATTTACTAAATCTCTTACCTATGTAGTGATCTACACTACAAACAGCTCTGATTAGGGATTCAATTCACAGGATCTACACTGTGATATTGAGAAAGACCTCAAAGAGGCAAAGAAACATAAAGTCTCGATAAAATTCTTCACACCTATCCATAGGTGAATACATACCAATAAAAGGAAACGAGAGGTTTTGGCTCACACGTGCGAATACTCACATAAGATTCACTAAAGACAACCCTAAATTTATAATGGCAATTCCCGACTATGACTTTAAGAAGGGATATGACAATGCTCGGCTCCTACAGAGCATCCTTGTCCTCAAGGATGAACTTGGGAAAAGAAGATTTGATGGCAGCTCACGTCTTCCCAGATGTATCTCCTTCCGTCGATGAGACCATTGTATCTCCACCGTGGGAATAGTCGTGACCTTTGAAAATGGTGCGAGAGTTGATAACCTTGTGGGCTTCACCTTAAACAAACCCTCCTTGTCAACAATAATGATGTCTCAAGGGTAGTAACCCGGTCCAAGCTTTTGCTTAAGTCATGGAACGTGAAAAATGGGGTGTGGATGCGGAAGAAGCAAAGTTGAAGTGATAGGCCACTGCCCAATTTTTCAAACCTTGTATGGACCAAAAATTTGGCTGCCAACAGATTTACGTAGTTGAATAGACGACATTTGACGATCATTTCATGCAGCGCGTAAGTATACCCAATCCCAACTACAAAAACTCTCATGTTTCTCTCTTTATTCTGACCTGTTTGTTTAATGCGGTGTTGAGATGTGGAGAAGATTTCCCGACGTTGGACTCGTAGTCATTATTCCCCTTTGGTAGATAATCATCGACTGGCAGAGCGTGTTGCCACCGTCCGATGGAGTCCAAACTGTGGAGGGAGTAGCCGATAGAGCTTGAAACGGCGTGAGTTTCAAACTAGTGTGGTAAGAGGTGTTGAACCACCACTCGCCAAAGACATCCAAGAAACCCACTTGGTTGGCCTGGTAGCTACACACATCGGCGTAAATACGATTAGAGCAAGTATTTTTGCACGTCCGTTTGGCAAATCTGTTTTGGGATGGTACAGAAGTGCTCATGTGAAGAGAAGCACTGGAACAAGGCTTGCCAAAACCACTAAGGAAAATTAAGATCTATTTGATACAATGGTATGGGTGAATACCATGCGGCTTAAGGACCGTGTCACTTAAGAGTTTGGCTACAGGCTTTCTTAGGGATGACTTAAAGCAATGAAATGAGAGTATTTAGTGAAACGGGCCAACGATTACCATAATGACATCGTTGTATCGACCTTCAGATTTTGGCAACCCTAGAGATGAAATCCATGCCGATGTGCTTCCTGGGCTTGACGGTGAATGGGGTAGAGGTCGGAGAAGACCCGTGTGTAACTCGTTGTCCCACCTTATTTTGTTGGCGTATCACACTGGTGGACAAATTGGATTAAATCACGCTGCCACTCCCCCGCCAATGAAAGTAAGTCTTGGCGCAATTGGTCGGTTTGCATGCCGAAGTGCCCTCCAATGGCTGATGAGTGACCGCCATAACTTGTCACGTAGGGGCCCTCATTTGACTCAATGTAAGTTCTACCGAAACTTCAAAATGCCATTAGTAAGGGTATATCCCCGTATCATGCATGGAAGAGATAGCCAGGCTTTAGAATCCAATAAACTGCTATGGGGTCATCTATATAGCTAGTGAGAATGTTTCAAGCCATTTTGTCAAGCCGCTGGCCGAGAGAAGAACAATTTCCAATTTGTAGAAAGAGCATTCCCATACCCGATTGTCCAACCCTTCTTGTAAGCAAGAGGTAGTCGCATCCCAATAATTTAGTCATCCATTTCGTCAAGAACCGTGTCACTGTTGATCTAGAAAAACTGAGGCTTATGATCCGTAGAATATCGTAAAATGAGACCCTAATAAATACCCATTTGGTAATGATAAGACAATTGCCAAGAACTCTCCTTTTCATAAGGGATAAAGCTTGATATTGATTCCCATACCCCTTGCCAAGAAGGCAATTCGTTCCGTCACGTGACATTAATACTGGGCCCCACTCCTAGATTACTAGCATCGCTTCAAGTTCAAACTCCTTAGTGAAATCTCAAAGCGAGAACAGTGTAGAAGTAACTACTTTCTTTAGTTGTTCAAAAGCTAACTTTTATAAAGATCCGGCCTCAAGCAAAGTTTCCTTGAGAGCTTCGTGAAGTGGTTTACAAATTAAACACGTAATAATAAATCTGCGATAGTAACCTGTCAAACCTTAAATCCTCGAAGTTTTATGTAGTTAGGTCTAGGCGATTTAACATACATTCGATTTTTCACGGTCACCATACTTTCCTTGTCACGATTATGTGGCCTAGATACCCATTTGTTTGGCCAAGGAACACTTGTCGTGTTTAACAACAAGGAATGTTTAGCAAAATAGAAAAACGATATGCAAATGTTATAAAGTGAGTAGCCATGTTCAGGTCTTTATAAATGAAAAGATATCATCGAAAAACACAAGATGAACTTTCTAAGGTATGGGATAAGATGTCATTCATCAATGATAAAAGGCAAGCAGGACCATTTGTAAGACCAAAGGGCATCACTTCGAAATTAGAAATGACAAGTGAGCAGTCTGGCTAAAAGTTTAGCTATATGCGTTTAAGTAAACCTGTCCGATGATAACCCATTTGTAAGATCAAGTTTATTGAATATAGTAGCGCTACACCAGCTAATAATTCTTCTATAATGATAGGGTACTTATCTTTAATAGTGATAGCATCAAATTACGACAATGATACGACCTGGAAACGCATCCGCCGTCTTTCTTCTTGGACTAATATGACCAAGAGGCAAAAGGGCTATGGCCGGCTTTATCACTTGAATCCGGCAGATTTCTTTTGAGCTTGCTCAATCACTTCCCTTTGAACATATGGAACCTGTATGCTAAGATTTGGGGTAGCATTGGGAATCATATTGATGTGGTGGTCAGAGTTCTTTCGGAGGAGGTGGTGTAGGTGTCCAAAATGGTAGGAAATTGCTCAGGAATCGCAAAGAATGGGTGGTGCTATGATTTGAGGAGGTGTTGGCTTTGAAGAGAAAAATTGACCAATTAAACCTGTGTGCCTTTTTGCCTCTCTTCAGTGAGGAACCCGGACATATGAGATAAGGTGGTTGCTCTGGTAGCCTAGCAGAAGCCCCCAACTTCCACCACAAACTTAAACCAATCGGTAATTTCTTCAAGACCATAGGACCGAGTTCTGCGCATCCATCTACACCCGCCATGTCATACCCCTGAGGTCTTAATGTAGAAATCATGAGAAATTGATGACCTTGCATACTCCAAGTGAATGTCAACATTGTGCTTGGCTTAACAATTTGTTGCCATCAATGACTGCCCTTTGCAAAGGGTTGTGTAGAACCCATCGACATCCACCGTTACTTACTGACCTTGGTATCTAAGAAGCTATGAGTGCTTCCACTGCCAATTAAATGCAAGTAGCTCGTGTTGTAATGACGAAGCCTTGATTTTAATGAATACATGGAATGAATGGACCCGGCCAAGGCATGTCATGAGATCTCCATGTCTTCTTGTAATTTTTCGATAGTTGAGTGGATCTGGTTACTTGTGTCTCACTTCATCATCCGCTATAATCATATACAATTCTTTTTAATTACACTTATGTCCTCTGAAAAAGGCTCATCGCAGCCTTCTTTCTCGCTTTGCACGCATTTCCGCATATGAGTTTCTTCACGCTTTGTACTTTGTTGTTGGGCTAGTAACAATGGGATAGGAGGAGAAAGATTAGGAGGTTTTGATAGGGGGTAAGGAAAGGTTTGCTACCGTGCATTTAAAACTTACTCAAGTATTTGGGTGGAGCCTTGATGTTTTTCTCTAGATACATTTTGTTTTCCAGCTAAAAAAATAGTCATTTAGAAGTAGGAGGAAAACATTTCTACCACTAATTTGATATCCTCCTTAGACCACCGATAAAACTGAATGAATAAGTAAATGCGTTAAGGAAAGGATTCTTTGCTAACATTAAAGCTTTAAGTTCTTCAAATTTTTTCGATAGTCCAAAACCGGAATGAGTTTGATCTAATTTATTGAACTCACCTACAACATTATCATGGCCTATTTCTTGAAATCTAGCAAACATCAATAATGAAATCTTCCCATATAAAATACCTTTTCCAATCAGTAATCCTGGAAGCACACATCTCTTTTCCTTCCAAGTACAGGGTTGCTAGATTCACCCTCCTCATCATTCATTTAGTGGAGAAAGAAGTATTTCTTGCATTTAACACCAAGCTCTGGGTTCGTACCCTCAAAACGGTGGTGTAAATCGATTTTAGGTCTCAGAATTAGAAACCGACTCCACCCATCCGAGGATTAAGAAGTAGACGCCGAGGAATTCGTTGACGACCCGTAGAGGTGTTGGGAGGTCAGTTCTCCTTCTTCCCAAGTATGGTTAAGATTTTCCTGGAGAGTTTACTGAGAATTCTTGATTCTTTGGAGAATCAATTTAAAAATCGCAGAGCGTCGTCTGATCTTTAAGAGTAGCTTTCACCTCCGTTATCGCAGCTAAGCGACCGCATCTCATCACGGATTTCCCCAATTCCAAACTCATATTCTTCCGAGATTCGTCCAATTTCCTAACCTAGGTACCATCCGCAGATAATTGCTAAGGATAAACCCAATTCAGATACCACTTGTGGTGATCTACACTACAAACAAATTGATTAGGGGATTCAAATTCCACAGATCTACACTTTGTGATATTGCGAAGACCTCAAAGAGGCAAAGAAACATAAAGTCTCTTATAAAAATTCTTCACACCTATCCATGTGAATACAGGTCGAATAAAAGGAACGAGAGGTTTTGACACACGTGCGGATACTCACATAAGAATTCACCAAAGACAACCCTAGAATTTATAAGGGCACCCCGACTATGACTAAGAAGGGATATGACAACCTATCTCTTTAGTATCACCGGTCTTCTTACAAAGTACCGATCACAGTAACTTTGGTTCAATAGTTCACTATTTTCCTAAGCAATATACATATTAAGAACAATTTGATAATCTACTTGCTCATTAAATCAAAGGGTTTCATTACACCCTAGTTTAATTGTTTAGAACATGATGTATAAAAACAAATTGAATTAAAATTTCGAACTCAAACCCTAAAATATGCTAACTCTTCTCTCACATCGAAACTTAATTTATACCTAACAATTGGCCGTAAACTAACAATTAACACATACCCAGACTGCTTCTTCCTTCTTCTTTCTCAAAAAAGCAGCCATACAAAGATGTAGAGTAAACCCTATCCAACTGTCTCAACCCTAGCTTCTGTAGGTGAGAGAGGCTACCGCGGAGATAGGTAGAAATAGGTGGCGACGGAGGTATTGATGGGAAGTTGTTGGTGGCCGAGGCGCCCGGCCGTGGAAGATGGCTTGTGCGAGCTTGGCCTGGGAGATGGAGATGGTGGAGTTCAGACCTGTCATGGGTGAAGGAAAGAGGAAGAAAGAGAAGGAAGATGGGAAATGAGGTGTTGGTCGTATGAATAAGGGTGTGGGTGGTTTTGCCGGTGGAGCGGTGTCATGAGAGTTGAAGTGAGGGGTGCAAATGAGCGAGGATCTGTGGGGTAATCCGGGCAGTTCACGTGGAGAAGTGGTTGTTTTGGTGTTGAGTGGATGCATCAAGGGACGATGAGAGCAGAAGGAGCGACCGTAGGATGCAAATGCTAGGTGAGATCTCAACGGCTGGCGAATGGGTTCGGATCCGGGTCATGGGTAGCTCTAGCCCATGTCTTCCTTTTGTTGAGTTGCAACCGACCCGCGCGCTGCCCGCTTTTTGGCTTTACGATGCCGTCTCCAGGCCCATTCTTTGCTCTTTTGGCTCCTCAATTTCTCCGAGCTTTATTTATTACCAAAAAAACAAAAAATTAATTAGTACAAATATTTATTCTTGAAAACAAAGAAAATACGTAATTTGGGATAATATCCGATTTTAGCACAAGATGAGTTATGCCAATAAATAGATGTATAAATATGCAATATTTGGCACTCATCAAATAATCCCAAGTTACCTTGTAAAAAGGCATTCAATATTCATCGTTAAATGAAAACCCCGATTAGATACAAGCTAATATCTTTCAACCGTTAGATCGAACTTAGCTTATACACATGAAATGAACTTCATTTAGGTTTGAGTAACTTATTTAAACGTATGTACAAGTCGTTGGTTCAACAAAGAGTTAACCAATGGTTAGCCGATGAGCACTTTCATATCAACCTTATTCATTTTCACCATAACTAGTTCAAATGACTCAAAAGAACTAGTTAGAGAGTTGTTCAATTGCTTAGATCTCATAGAAGTATACAAGACACAATCGAAGCAAAAAATAGTTTTGATTCACTCAAAGCGATTCATGAACATTATAGCCCTGGTTTGCAAAGATTGCATTCCTTAATTTATAAATGTCTTAGTTCACGAATAACCAATTGTAGAAAATAACCCACTTAAGTACGCATACTAGTACGTATACTTAAGTACCCTTGACCGAAAGCTTGTTTTGATTTCACAACCTCACTTTGTAATTCACGGTATGTGAACTTCCAATAGTAATGCATACAGCACGCGGACTTAAGTTCCGCGAAGTTATCTCCGCAGCAAAGTACGCATACTTTGGTTCAAGGATTTCGGACTTGCACAAGTATGAGTTATCACACAATGTTTATATCCAACCATGGTTATATATTTCTAAACTCTCATTTCAATCATTGAAACATTCTTAGAGGACGTTATATAGTTATTTGTTCACAAACTATTTTTCGCAAAGCAATTTTCAAGTAATTGAAATAATCATCATGACTTTCGTCACTAGTAAAGATGAACTTGGCCAAAGCGAAAAGCTACCAACACATATTTCGAGAAATAGATAAAGTAGTTAAACTCGACTCGAAATAGCATGTGTATAATCGAAGTCTATATAGCAATACGACTTTTTTGTCTCAAGATGAGATTGAGTAGATAGACTTTTGAGTGATAGATAAGTTCAAGTCTCCACATACCTTTTAGTCGGCTTAAGTTCCACCTCAGCCTCCTTGAGTAGTCTTCGGGTTTTTGCATGACGAACGCCGTGGAGTCTAGAGATCAACTACACTTTCTATCCTACTCCGAGACCAATTATAAGTAGACTAGAAATCAAGACTTATAGTTTTGGCAACTAAACTCTGACAAACAAGCTTGAGATAGCAATGCTTGAAAGTTCGACCTAGCATTGCTCTAACAATCTCCCCTTGTCAATTTTAGTGACAAAACTATCAATACGTATGGAATACAAAATAAATAAACTTTGTAGCTTCTCATCCACATGCTTGATCTCCTTGGTTCTTCAACATTACCTCGAAATCTTCGTCACTTCCAAGTACTCCAATGATTCCAAAGATATTCAATGCAAGATCATCATGTTGAAGATCCGTATCCATAAAATGAGAAAAATAATAGATCTCAATCATTGTTATACAAAGCATTATTGTATTATTCCATGATCAAAGTTCAATTGTGAAAAAGCGGGGTACAACAACCACACCCAATATTTCGCTTTTTAAAGCAATATGTATGGACTAACTCTAATATACTTTTAAGAGAATCAACTAGTCTCAATCTTATTAATAGTATATCAAAGAGTTATATTATCTCGATCTCTCGATTTAATTCTTACTCAAGCAAATAGAAATCACAGTCTAATTAAATACAAGAGAGATAACTTGGATGGTACCAAAGACCAATATCCATGTCAATCATCAAATCAACAACCAAAGGTTGATATCCAATTGATTGATCTTAACGCACAACTCGTGATATTTCAATTATATAACAAAATATAATGCGGAATAGAAATAACCACAAGACACCAAGTTTTATTGTGATTTGAGAAACCATAAACGCAGAAAAACCCCTGACCTAGTCCAAATTGAACACACACTTTATTAAGCATTAATGCATTTCAGCTCACCCAAATTAACTTCTGTTGCTGACCGTAGTTGAACCCCAACCAATCTCACACCGATCCAAGGTACGCTTATGCTCTACGCTTGATCCCAGGATACTAAGCATGATTCCCTTAGTCGATCTCACCCACAACTAAGAGTTGCAAGCGACCCAAAGTCTAAGACTTAATAAACAAATTTGTATCACACAAGCCTACTTGATAAATCTTTCACATAAATACCTCGAGTTTTGTCTTTTTTGATAAATCCAAGGTGAACATGAACCAATTGATAAATCCTATTCCGAAGAGCGACCTAGTATTACTAATTTCACCTCAACAATCTTAATCGGGACGCGGCGAAAAGAGATATTGTAATCACAAACGGCGAAGGTGTTTCTATTACTTTTATATCTTTCCTATCGAGATATCAATCTCAATCCAATCGTTCGATTGTACTCTGACACGATAGAATCAAATAAGATCAGATCACACAACTACAAGAAAAGAGTATCGATCCTGGCTTCACATTCCTAATGAAGTCTTTAAGTCGTTAACCCACAGGTCTCTTTGAGAAACCCAAGGTTAAAGGAGAATCGACTTAGGCTTATACAACTAGTATCACACACGAGGTATGGGGATTAGTTTCCACTCCTTTACTAGAGTTCTCCCTTATATATTCTTTCAAATCATGGTTTGCAATCAATGTTAGCTTAGTAACAAAGCATTCAATATTCACCGTTAGATGAAACCTAATTAGATTCAAGCTAATATCTTTCAACCTGTTAGATCGAAAACTTATCTTGTTATTACACAAATGAAATGCACGTTTTAGGTTTATGTAACCGTATCTAAACATGTACATTTGTTGGTTCAACAATAGTTAACCAAAATGGTTAGCCATATGAGCACTTTAATGTTAACTATATTATTTTCACCATATCTAGTTCAAATGACTCAAATGAACTAGTTAGAGAGTTGTTAAATTGCTTAGATCTTATAGAAGTATACAAGACACAATCGAAGCAAAAACGATTTGATTCACTCGATCGATTCATGAACTTTATAGCTACCGCTTGCAAACTTGCATTCCTTAGTTAATATAAGTATAAGTTTAAATAATCAATTTTAGAATATAACCAACCTAAGTACGCGGGACTAGGCACGCGACTTATACATCTGAATAATAAGTTTGTAACAAGTTTACAAACTCCAGCAGATTTTCTGAAGACAACCTCGACAAGAGCTGGACTGGGTTCGCTAACCGGGTTCCTAACTCTTGTTCCTAGTTTTCCTGAGCAAAAAAAGTGGCATACTTTGTTCAAGGAATAAGGACTTAAACATGTATGTGTTTACATACAATGCTTATATCCAACAATGATTATATAATCTAAACTCTCATTTCAATCATTGAAACATTCTTAGAGGACGTTATATAGTTGTTATTCACAAAATGTTTTTTGGTCAAAGCCATTTTCAAGTAATTGAAACATAACATGACTTTCGTCACTAGGTAAAGATGAACTTGGTCAAAACGTGAAAGCTTACCAACACATATTTCGAGAAATAGATATGAGATAAACTACATCAAAATAAAATGTGTATAATCAAAGTCTATATAGCAAAACGACTTTTGTCTCAAGATAGGAGATAAAGTAGATAGACTTTTTGAGTGATAGATAAGTTCAAGTCTCCACATACCTTTAAGTCGATGAAGTTCCACCGCCCTTGAATAGTTCTTTGTCTTGTATGATGATTTCCATGGAGTTCTTGAGCTCAACTAAACTTTCTATCCTGGTAGTCCTAGACTTAGCTATAGTAGACTAGAAATCAAGACTTATAGTTTTGATCATTAACATTGAAAAACATGCTTGAGATAGCAACGATGAGAGTTGGAAGAAGTGCTCTAACAAATTGTATCACAACTTCGACAACAATACGATGATGATATGTATCACTCCCTTAGTCAATACTTCACCTCACATGAAAACCACTCCCCCTTACATAATGATTCGTAAACCATATGAATAACTATGAATTTGATTGATTGTTTTCTGAAATGTTTAGCAAAGAAAGATAGAAATGTAATTAAGGAAATTACAATCACTCTAGATTTTGTCTCTCCTAATGACTTGCTTAACAATTCAAAAAGACCTCCCTACAATGATTTATCTCGACCCTTTATATATAGTATTACATAGTGGACATGACACTGCATTTGTCCCACTTTATTTTTCGGAACTCCTTCTCGCTATCACGCGAGTTCATAAGTGCTTGTCTTCGCGATGCCACTTATAACTCTCAGCCAAGTCTTCACACTTTTCTCATGTTCCTCGGTATCCGTCATCTAATGCGTCATTTAAATTACTTCCCTCGCGACACCTTCGCAATACCGCTTTATCGATCTCGCAAGGTATTGATGTCGCGATATTCGATCCTACATCTTGCCTCTTCTCATGTCTTTTCTGCCGGGAGAAAAAATGTCATGAGAATTTATATTTTAAAATGCCGCAATTGCTCATCTTTATCTGCGATTGTTCACTTTTATCCGTTTTATTCATGTACGGAATTTATTACGGGTGTTTCTTCTTCCACTATTTTTCTTAATACGTCTCTCTTTCAACCGCTTATTCTTGACTAATTCCATCCCCATCTCGCATTAAATGCATTTGTTTTCTTTGAGGATTCTCTTCTCTATATATAGTTTTCTCACCATTCTCTTCTTCTCTTTTATATTCTCTCCCAGAAACTTTCCTTCACCTTCCTTCCTCCTAATTTAAGCTTTCGCTCATCAAATCCTTTTTCCTTCTTGATTTTCACTTCTCCCTTCATTCCCATACTCTAATAATGGCTTCACTCAACATACATGGTGCGCGTCGTTACGCAACAAATTAATTTCACCTTTCCACACAATTAACTGGTAATATAATGGCAAGGAGTTCGTTCCCACGAAGAGCAGGGAGTTTCTAGTTGTTAAAAAGTAACTGAAAGGGGGGTTTTTAGATTTTAAATCAAAGATAACTAATAAAGGAAAATAATAGAATTTTGCTGTAAATAATAATAAAGAAGATGATTAGGGAATCCTTCACTGCCTCTGAACCGAAGCTTAATTAAATATAAATTTATTTCTTGTTTAACTTATATTGTTACCAACCGTAGAATAGCAATAAGCTCTGCTTATCCCCCGATTCCTATTGCCACCGGATACGGAAGCGCTCGACTACCGATTCTATCCAACCAACCCACCAAGAATAAGCTCTCAAGGTGTAAATTAGTTTAATGCTTTACACTCGCTAATCAAAGTTGATCCTAGCATCGACACATAAGCTCGGTCTTCATTTACTAGTGTTATCTTTACACACAATTACTTAACAAAATCCCTCTCGTCGCCTCTTGCGATTTACTATCACAAAGAGTTGATGTGACAATTACACGTATCACTATCACACAACCCTAAACTAGTAAAGAAATATTGATTGGTTAATTTAATTGATCATTTTAAATAACCCCTAAATATTCTTAGACATTAAAAATAATAAAGATACTCAACAATAAAATAAAACTTGAAATAAACGTGATTAAACAAAATAATTCTTCATTTGTTCAAGACTTCAAATCATCCCTAATCAATTAAAAGTTTAGCTATTCATAATTAAAAAGTAATAGCAAATAAATAAACTAAAGAAGAAAAATTAAAAAAAACAAAAAGCTTATCTCTGTTTCTATCTTTCTCGCTCGAGAGAAAATGGTAAAAGAAGAAGTAAAGAAGAAGTGTTTTTTTTTTTCTTTGTCACTCGACCCTATTTATACGCAAATAGTCACTTTCTTTTCCTAACGAACCACATTAGATAAATATGAAAGCGACCGTAACAGAAATTTTGGTTTGTCAGAATATAGGTGTGTTGATCCGGTGCAGCAGACCGCGTTTTATTAGCGTATCACGGCTTTTGATCCGTTCGATCCTCTCCGGAACCCATGTGTTTTCATCCGCACCATCAATCTATCCAGCTTCGATGAGCTGCCTTGCACCAAATCAACCTTTTCTCCAAAACGCGTAAAGCCTGTGTTTTCTCTTCTGAGAATTAATGCAACCTGGCCCCACCACGTTAACCTTCCTGAATTGTCTGCTCCGATCAGAATTTGTTGGGAAGTAATAAGTGATTGTAGTTATGGTGTACCATGAAGTGGCTTAACTTGGTTACCACGGATTATGATTGGTTACAAAATCGGTCGGGACCGTATGGATAAAGATCTTCCATTAGATGCTAAGGGTACATCCAAACCAATGTATTGTGCTACACTGGATCTTCACTTAACTCCAACATATCAGAAACATGTTTCTGAACTTCTTTTGTCGGGTCCCTCTTCACTTTTCACTTCTCTTTAGCAGCAGCATATATAATGGGTATGGACCCTGCTCTTAATTAAATATCAAACCCAAATTTTGATTTAGTTAATTATTTGTTACCCTTTGGGCCCACCATTCTTTCTCTAGCACTTGCCCACTTGCAATAACAGATAGAGAATTATGTTTTGGAAATCACTTAATTAAATTGATGACATCGTTCTTGCGATACCCATCCATTTTAATTCCGGCTGCCTTGCAAAATGTCCATTTTAACCTTTTTCCCAAAACTTCCGCCAATATCAGCGTCGACCGCAACGATCACCTCAAACTTTGGTTCAAATATTATGTTTGGTGCAATATATTTTTCTGACCGTGAGAAGTAGACAAACTTGCCCCTTAGCAGATGGAAGGGTGCCAATAATAGTTTCCCTGTAAAATGACCATTTTGCCCTTTTGCCTTCCAAATTCTTGTTTTGCTCATAACTTCTTCATACAAACCTCGTAATGACTCTGCTTCTTTCGCCATTGACTTCGAATTTTCGTCTTCTCTAAGATGATGACAAGAAATCCTAGTTTTGAATGAGTTTCTTTTGGTCTTTGATCCCTTCTCCACTTGTAGCTAGCTTTCTTTTATTGCACAATTAAGTGCAAATTCACTTCTTTTGGATGATTCTAATAAAACACAAATAAGAGAAAACAAACGTAACATACAATAATTTGCAAGAAACCCAACAAATACTAGCATGGAATTGACACAATTTATATGTGAAATATGCACTTGTCAAATTCCCCCACACTTGGCTTTTGCTAGTCCTCGAGCAAACTATCTAACCTAAAATACGACAACTTCCTTTCGTTGGGGACCCGGTTGCACTTAGCATGTGCAACAAGCCTTTAAACCCCTAGGTGTCCCTAGTGGACGAGTTATAGTCTTGTGAGGATTTACTAGAGGTATACCCACAAAACCTTCTCCAACTTCAAAGCCTTCCAGCGTCCCAAGCATCCAAAGAGCTATGAGGACATAGAGTTTCTGCATGCTAGTAATAAGAAGTTAGAAATACCAAAGAACATATTATCATTCTTAAATGTTGAGTGAGAAATAATCACACCATAATGAGAGAACGCGTGTTTGAGAGCAACCAATAAGCATTTCGCCTCGACTTCGCCTCACTTAAAAGGATTTTATGATAATTGCACTCAATAAGACGGCTTTTTTATGGGTCTCACATGTGTGCGGTAGGAATGAAGAGAGAAATCCTACACACGTTGAATGATGGGAAGGAAACCTTCCGAATTATTTATGGAGACCCCACAAAATCGTGGAAATAAAAATCTTTTCAAGATCTCTAAGAAAGGAAATCAACCACTATGCAAGGATGGGAGTACTTACCACCTTCACATCCGATCGGCAGCGACGCAAAGCACCATTCTCACAAAGATCCAATAGAAACATCTTCCTTCCTTTGGCTCTGCCTTCTTCATCTTCTTGGTCTTCATCTTCGGTCTTTAACTATTGATGATAAACTGTTGAACTTCATAAAACTTTGACAATTTGTAACTCTTTTCCTCTATTTCCTTGTTGCTTGAAACTTCTTTATAGATTTTTCTTCCTTGTGGCTTTATTGATAAAATAAATCCTAAATGCAAATCTTTTTTTTTTTTTTTTTTTTGTATATATATTATTATTTTTTTTTATTTTTTATTTATTTATTTTTTTTTAATTTTTTTAGAAAGATTGCAACTACAACATAATAAAATTAGCATGGCCATGGGAGAAGGACTTTACCACTTTGATATTCACAACTTGTATTGTCTTCGTATCATAAACTTCATTAATTCTCATCTTTTGATTTTCTTTGCTTTTGTAAATAAGTCTTCATACTTGGATATAAAATTATATGTAAGTCATTGTATGTTGCTTCACTTTGATATGAAATTTGCTCTTACTTGTATTGTTGCTTATAAACCTTAAACGCCTTCAATTTTCCTTGTAGATTTTGATGTCGCCCATTTGTTGATGATGATGTGTTTCTATGGACTCTGTTGTTGGCGAGAGAGAGAATGGTGCTAACTGCAAATCAAACTACAAGAAGGTGGTTTTCATCTATAGACGTCACCCTCATGATTGACAAAATTAGCACTCAAGAGATCAAAAATAGTGCTGAAAAATGGTGTGAAGTTGGGTAGCTCACCATTCTACCCGGAATTAACGTACGGTGACACACACTCAAAAGAAAGCTCTTTAGTCATCTACAAAGATTTTTTTTTTTTTTTTTTTCGTCCGGTGCCTCGGTTGATTTGAAAATAGGTAGTCTCCACTAATGATTGATCAAAGAACTCTAATAATGCATTCCCTCTGCTCCTCATTTGCCACCGGATGATTAAATCCATTATTTAACACTCTAACAAGTAAGAAACCGAACGTAGTTCCCTAACACTTCCAAGTTCAGTTATGCTCATTTAATTCTCTATGTAAACATACCTAGAAGTATGCTAGTGACTCTAAAATCTCTACAAGTTGGAGGTTTTTATGCAAATATTTACATTTTATTTTATTTATTTATTTATTTTTTTTGAAAAAGTTCGACTCTAAAAGGCTAAAAACTCTATATGCAAAATACTCCCCCACACTTAAACTTTACATTGTCCTCAATGTAATTGAGTCATCCAAAGAAAAATAAGGTAGGAAATCCAAATATGATATGTAAAACAAAAGATAAAGATAGAAATACACAACCAAAGGGGTTGCCTCCCATTCAACAGCTTAGTTTAACGTCCTCGGCCGACTTGACACACAATCGATTACTCCTCCAGGGGGTCAAATCATGAAGCTCAATCTCATCAACATCCACCGCAAAGTGAAGTTCTCGTAGTATGGCTTCAATCTATGGTCGTTGATCTTGAAAACCTTCCCTGTTTGGGACTAGAGATTTCAACCGCACCATGAGGAAAAACATCAAGAATAACAAACGGTCCCACCCAAATGACCTAAGCTTTCCAGAAATAACTTAAGACGAGAATTAAATAAAAGAACTTTTTGCCCCACAACAAAACTTTTCCGAGAAATCAATTTGTCGTGGAATAACTTCGCCTTTTCCTTGTATATACGAGAGCTTTCGTAAGCATCATTTTGTATCTCCTCTAGCTCATTGATTTGTAACTTTCTTTGTTTCCCACTTCATCATACTCCATGTTGTACATCTTTACCGCCCAAAAGCCTTATGCTCAAGTTCAACCGGAGATGACAAGCTTTTGCCATAAACCAACCTATGGAGACATACCAATCGGTGTCTTATATGTCATTCTATACGCCCAAAGTGCATCGTTAAGCCCAAGCTCCAATCTTTTCTTGTAGTATTGACAGTTTTCTCCGAAATGGACTTGATTTCACGATTTGAAACTTCAGCTTGCCCACTAGTTTGTGGGTGATATGGCGTACCAACCTTGTGTGTAATGTTGTACTTCTTGAGGAGAGCATGGAAGGATTTCTTGAAGTGTGAACCTCCATCACTGATGACCACTCGTGGTGTACCATGTCTAGAGAAAATATATTCCTTCACAAACTCACAAACAACTTGAGAATCATTAGTATGGGTAGCTTTAGCTTCCACCCATTTCAAACATAATCCACAAAAAGAAGTATATAAAATTTTCCATTCGAATTAACAAAAGGCCCCATAAAATCAATACCCCACACATCGAATATTTCTACAAAGAAGAATCGGTGTGAGTGGCATTTGATTTCGAGCACCTAGATTGCCCGTTCGTTGACATCTATCACAAGATTTGCAAAAAGCATATGCATCCTCAAACAATGTAGGCCAATAAAATCCACTCTCAAGAACTTTGAGAGCGTACGTTTAGAACCAAAGTGACCACCACAAGCATAAGAATGACAAAAAGACAAAATTGATTGAAATTCGTAGTTTGGTACGCACCTGCGGATAATCTGATCAACACCATATTTCCACAAGTAGGGCTCATCCCACACATACTGTTTGGTTATTTTCTTAAGCTTTAGCTTTTGAAAGTTAGACATCGTACTAGGTACTTGCCTTGTTACCAAATAGTTCACTATATCAAAGATACCAAGGTGTTGATTCTTCAATCGAGAAGAGTTGTTCGTCTGGAAAACGATCCTCGTAAGGGAAGTTCTTCTTCTAATTAACAATTCTACTAAGATGATCAGAACAAAGATTTCTCGACACCTTTCTTGTCTCTAATTTCAATATTGAATTCTTGCAGCAAAAGAATCCATCTTATGAGTCTTGGCTTAGCCTCCTTCTTTTTCAATAGGTACCGAAGTGCTGCATGATCAGAGTATACAATCACATTGGTACCCACCAAATAAGATCTGAATTTTTCTAATGCAAATACTATAGCCAGTAACTCTTTCTCAGTGGTTGAATAGTTGATCTGAGCTTCATTTAGGGTCCTTGATGCATAATAAATCACATGTGACCTCTTGTCTACTTTCGACCTAAAAACAACTCCGATCGCATAATCACTTGCATCACACATTAACTCGAATGGCAAACTCGGTCCAAAGTGACTTAATAATTGGTGCAAAGAGTCAACAATTCCTTCAATTTTTCAAAGGCATCCTTGCACTCCTGGTCGAAGTTAAAGGCAACCTCCTTTTGCAACAATTTGCACATCGGCATTGAGATTTTGGAAAAATCTTTGATAAACCTCCTATAAAAACCTGCATGACCAAGAAACGAGCGAACGCCCCTCACCGAAGTGGGGTATTGTAAGTTTCTAATCAAATCTATCTTTGCTTTGTCTACTTGAGCCCTTGAGAGGACACGATGTGACCAAGCACAATTCCATGGTTTACCATAAAGTGACATTTCTCCCGGTTTAAAACAAGATTAGTGTCTACGCATCTTTTAAGCACAAGCTCAAGATTATTTAAACAAATATCAAATGAATCACCATAAACACTGAAATCGTCCATAAATATCTCAATGATGTTTTCCACATAATCGAAAAATATACTTACCATACACCTCTCGAAAAGTGGCAAAGCATTGCAAAGACCAAATGGCATCCGTCTATATG
This sequence comes from Papaver armeniacum, assembly GCA_023531295.1. Taxonomy (NCBI): domain Eukaryota; kingdom Viridiplantae; phylum Streptophyta; class Magnoliopsida; order Ranunculales; family Papaveraceae; genus Papaver; species Papaver armeniacum. The sequence continues at coordinate 56,195 of JAJJWW010011309.1, read as the reverse complement.
CAAACGTACCAAAAGGACAAGTAAAAGTCGTCTTCTCTTGGTCCTCTGGTGCGATAACAATCTGATTGTATCCCGAATAACCATCCAGAAAGCAATAATGAGAATGTCCCGCTAGCCTCTCCAACATCTGATCAATGAAAGGCAAAGGAAAGTGATCCTTGCGGTAGCCGAATTGAGCTTTCGTAGTCTATGCACACTCGCCATCCCGTTTGAACTCTTGTAGGAACGAGTTCATCATCCCGATTTCGACAACAAAGACACCCGATTTCTTAGGCATCACTTGTATTGACTAACCCATTTGTCATTCGTAAATTGGGTAAATCACCCCCACACTTAGCAATTTGAGGATCTCTTTCTTTACGACCTCCATCATTGGGGATTAAGCCTCTGGCCGAGCATCACGTCTCGGCTTGACATCATCTTCCATTAGGATTCTATGCATGCACATGGATGGACTAATGCCTTTGATGTCAGCGATTGTCCAACCAATAGCTATTTTGTGCTCCTTCAGAACCCTAAGTAAGCGTTCTTCCTGTACTGCTGTTAGATTATTTGCAATAATGACTGGAAGTTCTTCTCCATCACCCAAGTAAGCGTACTTTAAGTGATCGGTAGAGGGCTTCAATTCTAATTTAGGTGCCTGCACAATGTAAGGTAATGGAACTTCATCGATTGCGGGTAAAGAAATATAAGAGATATTACCTGTTTGAGCTTCTTGTGATGCCGTTAAAGCACCACACATCTCCTCTATCCCTTTGGCTAAGTCAACTTCCAAATCAGGCATGCCATGCACGTCCAAATCAATGCTATTTTGTAGCATAGATTCAAGTTCATCTTCGTTGTTCAAATCAAACATCTGTTGTGCCAATGAACCAATAACATCAACCGAAAATGCAGAATGGATATCACTTGGATAACGCATAGCTTCAAAGATGTTGAAGCGTATAATCTCTTTGTCAAATTCCATAGTGAGTGTCCCAGTATCGCAATCAATCTTCGTCTTAGCAGTCTTCATAAAAGGTCTCCCAAGAAGTAATGAAGTAGACGAACAATTGTCTCCATTATGCATATCCACAACAAAGAAATCAACCGAAAAGATTAATTCATTCACTTGCACCAACACGTCTTCCACGAGTCCCTTAGGATATATGTTAGACTTATTCGCCAGTTGAATGATAATCCCTGTCTCCTTTAAAGGTCCCATGTTCAAAGAATCATAAACATCGGCTGACATCACGCTAATGGAAGCTCCCAAATCAAGCAAAGCACGTTCAAATCGTTTGTCACCAATAGTAACCTAATCAAAACCACCAGATCTTTGCATTTTGTAGGCATCTTCTTTAGCAACATAGCTGAAGCACTTTCTCCCACCTGAGTGATCTCGTTAGCAATCAACCTATCTTTCCTTGTACACAAATCCTTCAGAACCTTGGCATACCTGGGTACCGTTCTGATGGCTTCAATAAATGGAATGTTGATATGCACCTTGCTGAAAATATCCATAATCTCCTTGTCTAGAGCTTGCTTCTTTGACTTAGCAAAGCGACTAGGAAAAGGAGGTGGTGTGGTAAAAGTGGGAACCGTGTCCTTAGGTTGGCCGGTTGAAGTTGGATTTTCCTTTGGAACAGTTTCCACCTCTACTTCCTTTTCTGAGTCGTGACTAACATTTTCTTGTTGTTTTGGCTCTTCTGTCTGCTTTCCGCTCCTCAAAAGTACTGCATTAACATTCTCTCTTGGATTCACAAAAGTTTGTGATGGAAGCTTTGACGATGCTTGTGCCTTTAGTTGATTTATCTCAGTTGCCATTTGTCCCATCTGAGTATGTAGATCTTTAATAGCGAGTCGGTCTTACCGCATATGTTGATCGGATTTCTGTTGACTCTGTTGGAACATAGATGAGAGACCTTGCATCATAGTAATCATTTTCTCAGATGCGTCCTCCTTGGGAACTTGAGGTTGCACTTGCGGCTGAGGTTGGAATTGTGGTTGTTGAAAACCACCTTGCCGAGCATATGGATTAGGAGCCGCAGACTTGCTTGTTTGCGTAAATAAATTCGGGTGATCTTTCCAACCCGGATTGTAGAGGTACTTTGGAGTAGGGATTATACCGGCCTTTGATTAGGGAACACAAAGATTCACCCGCCGGACTCTTTTCTTCGTAGGTAGGAATAATCACTCGCCGCTATTCGTTGCACTCGCCTTTTCAATGTTGTTTATCCGTTGCTCGATTGTGCGTACTCATCTATCTCGCTAACTCTTCCGATACTTGAGTTGTTTCGTGTAGAATTGTTGAGCGTTCAAGCCATGCTCTCAATCAAACTTGTTGCTCGCGAGATTGTCTTTTCAATGAAGTGAACCACCAAAGAACTGATCAATCAAATTCCTTTGTTAAGAAGTAATCCTTCATAAAAGTATTGGATAATAAGTGTTGAAGATATGTTGTGGTGAGGACAAAATTTGCCAAAAACTTTTGTACCTCTCCCAATATTCATGAAGAGACTCCCTGGTTAATCGCAATGCCACTAATCTCCTTGCGAACAATGCACCTTGGAAGCAGGAAAATATTTCTCCGTAAATAGCTTTTTCATTTCACCATGTTGTAATACTCCTGGGGAAGATAATACAACCATTCTTCCGCCATATCTATTAAAGAAAATGGGAAAGCTTGCAAAGATTGCCGTATCACCGTCTTCTTGATTATGCCTAAGACTTGTCATCTTGTCTTTGGAATTTTTGAAGATGACGGTGATCTTCACCCTAAGTCCTTTGAACTTTGGTAGATGATGGATTAGATTCGATTTCACTCCACCGGGTTGGTGATAGTGATGCACAGTGGTCATGAATCTAAGCATGGAGAAGTTAACTCTCCCAACTTCTTCTCCTGGTGGAGGATCTCTCTCGTCCGCATTAACCATCTCTTCAAAAGTAGATGGTTCTTGTTGAAACCGGCGACGTGCTTGAAGTATTGTTCCCCTACGAGTTTGAATTCCGCACCTCGGGTAATCCTTTGTTTAGGTGCCGGAGAATTAGTACCAAACAAGAAAAACTAAAGTAAAATCTAAAAATATTAAAATACAAAATAAATATCAACTAAAATAATTTTTTTATTTTTATTTATTTTTTATTTTTATGAACAGTAAATAAATATTAACAGAGAATAATATTAATACATATTAAGAACAAAAATAAAAGTAAATTAACAATAATAATAAAAATCTAAATAAAATTAAAATAAATATTAACAGAAGATAAAGATTAATGAAAATAAATATTAATGTAATATAAATTAAGGAATAACAACTAAAATTAAAAGAAAAATAAATTAAAGAAAAACTAAAAAAAAAAAAAACAAAAGTACTAAATAAAATTACTAAAAGAAAATAAAACAACTAAAAGCTACCGATCGCTCTCCCGAATGCGCAAAATTTGGTGCAGCGTCGTTTACGCAACAAATTAATTTCACCTTTCCACACAATTAACCGGTAATATAATGGCAAGGAGTTCGTTCCCACGAAGAGCAAAGGGAGTTTCTAGTTGTTAAAAGTCACCAAAAGGGGGTTTTTAGATTTTAAATCAATGATAACTAATAAAGGAAAATAATAGAACTTTGTCAGTAAATAATAATAAAGAAGATGATTAGGGAATCCTTCGCTGTCTCTCGAACAAAGCTTAATTAAATATAAATTTATTTCTTGTTTAACTTATATTGTTACCAACCGTAGAATAGCAATAAGCTCGCTATCCCCTGATTCCTATTGCCACCGGATACGGAAGCGCTCGACTACCGATTCTATCCAACCAACCCACCAAGAATAAGCTCTCAAGGTGTAAATTAGTCGAATGCTTTACACTCGTGAATCGTGGTTGATCCTAGCATCGGACACATAAGCCTTCGGTCTCCGCTTACTAGTGTTATCTTTACACACAATTACTTAACAAAATCCCTCTCGTCGGCTCTTGCGATTTACTATCATCAAAGAGTTGATGTGACAATTACACGTATCACTATCACACAACCCTAAACTAGTAGAAGAAATATTGATAGGTTAATTTAATTGATCATTTTAAATAACCCCTAAATATTCTTAGACATTTAAAAATAATAAAGATACTCAACAATAAAATAAAACTTGAAATAAACGTGATTAAAGAAAATAATGCTTCATTGTTCAGGACTTTGAAATCATCCCTAATCAATTAAAAGTTTAGCTACTCATAATTAAAAAGTAATAGCGAAGAAATAAACTAAAGAAGAAGAAATTAAAAACAAAAGCTTTCTGTGTTTCTATCTTTCTCACTCGCCTAAATGGTAAAGGAAGAAGTAAAGAAGAAGTGTTTTTTTTTTTTCTTTGTCACTCGACCCCTATTTATACGCAAATAGTCACCGCCTCTTTTCCTAACGAACCACATTAGATAAATATGAAAGCGACCGTAACAGAAATTTTGGTTTGTCAGAATATAGGTGTGTTGATCCGGTGCAGCAGACCGCGTTTTATTAGCGTATCACGGCTTTTGATCCGTTCGATCCTCTAAGGAACCCATGTGTTTTCATCCGCACCATCAATCTATCCAGCTTCGATGAGCTGCCTTGCACCAAATCAACCCTTTTCTCCAAAACGCGTAAAGCCTGTGTTTTCTCTTCTGAGAATTAATGCAACCTGGCCCCACCACGCGTTAACTCCCTCCTGAATTGTCTGCTCCGATCAGAATTTGTTGGGAAGTAATAAGTGATTGTGTTATGGTGTACCATGAAGTGGCTTAACTTGGTTACCACGGATTATGATTGGTTACAAAATCGGTCGGGACCGTATGGATAAAGATCTTCCATTAGATGCTAAGGGTACATCCAAACCAATGTATTGTGCTACACTGGATCTTCACTTAACTCCAACATGTTTCTGAACTTCTTTTGTCGGGTCCCTCTTCACTTTTCACTTCTCTTTTAGCAGCAGCATATATAATGGGTATGGACCCTGCTCTTAATTAAATATCAAACCCAAATTTTGATTTAGTTAATTATTTGTTACCCTTTGGGCCCACCATTCTTTCTCTAGCACTTGCCCACTTGCAATAACATATAGAGAATTATGTTTTGGAAATCACTTAATTAAATTGATGACATCGTTCTTGCGATACCCATCCATTTTAATTCCGGCTGTCTTGCAAAATGTCCATTTTAACCTTTTTCCCAAAACTTCCGCCAATATCAGCGTCGACCGCAACGATCACCTCAAACTTTGGTTCAAATATTATGTTTGGTGCAATATATTTTTCTGACCGTGAGAAGTAGACAAACTGCCCCTTAGCAGATGGAAGGGTGCCAATAATAGTTTCCTATAAATGACCATTTTGCCCTTTTGCCTTCCAAATTCTTGTTTTGCTCATAACTTCTTCATACAAACTCAGAATGACTCCGTTCTTTCGCCATTGACTTCGAATTTTCGTCTTCTCTAAGATGATGACAAGAAATCCTAGTTTTGAATGAGTTTCTTTTGGTCTTTGATCCCTTCTCCACTTGTAGCTAGCTTCTTTTATTGCAAAATTAAGCGCAAATTCACTTCTTTTTGGATGATTCCCCTAATAAAACACAAATAAGAGAAAACAAACGTAACATACAATAATTTGCAAGAAACCTAACAAATACTAGCATGGAATTGACACAATTTATATGTGAAATATGCACTTGTCAATACACACCCCTTTTCAATGAAGTTCAAAAGAAGTTACAGGAAAAGGGTTTCACCTTATCAACCATTCCTGATCAAGAATCTTCATCTATACTTTCTCGCAAAATTGTTTTCGATCATCAATGTGATGATCATAAAATCATAGTCTCGCTAGGTCAACTCCTCGCAGGACTCCCCATTCCTCTATACAATCTCGAGATACCATTATTCTATGAAATCCTTGCTCATGAAAAATTCTCGCGAGTTTGTTTATCGGTTGAGCTGGCGACCGCATCCGTTTAATGCTTGAATTCGCCAACCGTAGACCTTTGGTAAAGGATCTTTATATCCCGATGATGTCAAAGATCCTAGATTTGTAAATTTAGAGATAGGCTGGCGAGAAGTATCCGTAGAGAACTTCTTTGCGAATTATGCGATTATAAATATGAGAAATGATAAATCTCATTGCGGTGCTCGATTGAAGAAAAAGATAATGTTGATGCTTTGATAAACTTGCTCATGCAAGATATTGATCGGTATTCGGGCAACAATAAGTACTCCTCGTCATTCCAAAGATGAGAAATGGTGGGTTGTTCCTTTATTTTTGAATGGACCCTATATCGCGAGTTCACACGCACTCCTGCGAATCTCGCAGACTATCATCCTTGGGAATTTAAGTGGCAGAGAAGGCAAAAGAGGTATATTTCTTATTTCGGGCTTTGTTTTTGCGATATTCCCTTCTTCTTATATTTATTGAATTTGCAAAGTTTACAGGTTGACAAACTGAGGAAGAGTTATGAAAGAAACCCAAAGGCGAGTACTCTGGCGATACTCCGATCGATCACGGATGAAGTAAGAAATATTTTCTTTTGTTATTTTTAACAATATTGTTGCCTCTATTTCTTATCTTCATTCGTGTGCGAAGGTTATTGAAGAAACAAACATCCCCGGTTGCGAAGGTTAAGGGCAAGAATAAAATCACTCTTCACAAGGACAAGTCTTACGCTCCGTTTTCTAAAAACGAAAAACCCAACCCTCTTCTCATTCTAGTTCTCGAACTAGCGAAAGCTCGACGAGGATGAAAATGAGATTGGTACTTCCTTCCTGCGAGGGAGAATCACTCGACTATTTCTCGCTATGGCGCAATTATCTAGTGTCTTCTCCGACTCTATGCAAGGATTAGGAGATGATCATTTAACTGCCACTTGCGGCTCTCGCTAAAATTTGCGATGCCCCGCTATTAGAGGATAATGAATCTTTTCGTGGAGTTTCTAGAACATTGACTTCCCGACCACTTAAATGCTCTCACCGCTTTGGTATGTTCATATTCCTTTGCTTCTCTCGTAATTTTGATTATAAGCTTTCTCTTAACAATTTCTTTATTTTCCTTTATAGTCTGGGAGAGCTTCCTTTGTTGTTGCCTCAGATCTCGAGAAAAGACGCGACAACCTTGAAAAGAAAAATCTCCAACTCAAAAAGAATATCCAAGAACTAGAAATCGAAGTTGCGATGTCTCGCAAGAAAGATGAAAGAATTCAACGGTTGGAAGTTGAGTCTGCTTCTCAGAAGACTAAAATGTCTACTCTCCAAAGTGCAAATCAAAAACTTTATGGTATAAAACTTTTACTCTTCAAGTCGTCTTTATTTTATCATCTGCTTTTCTTTGCCTGATTTATTATTTTCGCAGACATATATAATCTCTCTGAAGAAGCCATTCTTCTCCATTCATTTCCCGAGCCTATGGACAATGATGTTCTTCTTACTCACCTCAACGAATCCTTAAGTAGTTCATCAAACAAAGTTGATTCCCTTCCATTAAATGAACTTCAAACCAAATATCGTCTTTTAGAGATTGAACATAGATCTAGTTTAGGTTTAGCCAACCGATTTAAGCAAATGTATCGTGATTCCCATAAGAAAACCAAAACCTTAAGGAAGAAAATTAGTGGTTTCATAGATGACAAAGACCGCATTGCTAATAAAGGTGCACAGGCATTAGAAAAATTTCAAAAATATCTTCTCGAAGTACAAATTGAACGAGATGAATCCCTTTGTCAGAATGCCATACTTACTGAGCGAGAAGAGTAAGTTCGTTCGCTTCTTGTTATAAATAATGACGATGAGTTCGCTTGGGCTGCGAAGGTTCTAGATAATGCCAGGAATAACTTAGGTGTTGATGTTAGTCTTCATGCCGAGCATACTGCCTTGGTTAAAGATATGATATCTGACAGAGAAGGTTGTTTATTATACTTTACTGCTCCTTACTTCTGTAGTATTGTTATTGAATTGTTAACTCATTGTCATATGTTTTGCAGAATCCGAGAAGAGATTTCAAACAAGGATTGAAGAACTTGAGTCTGAAAAAGAACAACTCGCACAAGACTTTTCTCTTCGCAACAACAAGTATTCTAAGTTGAAGAAACAACTGCAAGCTACAGTAGCGAACTTCAACAACTATGTTGTTCGCTTTCGCAATCAAACTATTGAGACAGTTTGCAATGACCACAAGATTCCTCTTAGTTCATACCCTTGTCTTCTTGATAATATTCCTGAAGATATGCCTTTCTCTGACGTTTCTGATAGCGAAGCTAGTGAAGAAGAAGGATGAAATCGAAGAATCTGATAAAGAAGAAGAATCTTCCAAGAAATAACTTCCTTTTCTTCTTTCATTTCTTGTAATATTTGTATATATATCCTTTTAATCTTCTATTTCTATAAACTTTCATTGTAAATTTCTTGGATTACTCAATATGAATTCAACCTTTGTTTTCTTTACTTGCGCATACTAATCAAGCAATTCTTCTTTGTAGTACATTATCATTTATTCTCTTGTTTCCTTTATGCATAAATCTATCATATGAATATGAATAACAAAATTTCATCACATGCATTCCCATACTTGCCTCTCTGTTATTTATTTGCAAATGAGAGATTTATTTTGAAGTTCATCATCGCGACAAGATCGCAAGATATCATCATAAATGAAGAAATCTATTGATCTTGCCTTAACATTTCTTGTGCGGTCTTATTTTGCCTTCCTAATTAAAGGTCTTATTTCGCCACCCTCGTTGCGACCAAATCGCAGGACGTCTTTACATTTTCATGTAATGAACCATTGACCTTGTCTTATCATTTCTTAAGTATTTTTGCCTCTGCAGGATATTTTATTTCACGACAATATGATAGGTTTAAACACTCTTGCGAATGTAAAATCCCATGACATTGACGTCTTCGCGACGAAATCGCAGGACGTCTTTACATTTTCATGTAAAAACCCATTGATCTCGCCTTATCCTTGCGTTAGTATTATTGCCTCTACAGGATCATCGCACAAATATGACAAGCCTAAATTTCCTTGCGAAAATAAAGTCTCATGACATTTGCGTCTTTTGACACTTATCATCTCCCTAATGGAGGGTGCCGCCCTTATCTTCTCCCCCCGGTTGCCCCTTCAAGGAGGCGTACATCGGCCATACAAGACTAGCTCCTCCCATCCGGTCTTAACAACAACCGTTGTTTCGCAGCCTCTTATCCCTTATACCTATATGGTTTATGGTTACGAGACTGCACCCTAAGTGGAGTTTTCTTCGGTCGAGTGCGGATATACCAAGACTTGCCAAGAATGGCCGAGACACTTCAAATGCCCTGTGGCACTCTTGGCTCAACCGTGTACCCGGCGCCTTGAGCATACACTGACTCCTTGGAAGAGACCCTCGGGCGTCCAACCGGGGTATAACCATATATATATAGTTGAAAATCCAAGGTATCTCCCGGATAGGCTTTCATGGGCCCCAAATTTCCATGACTCGGGTTCCAGGAGCGGTGTAACCTTCTCACCGAGCCATGTCAAGAGATACCCCCTTATATGACGACTTTAGGTCTTACATTTGCCTCTTGCGAAATATCATTCGCGAACTAGGGTGTACGCCATAAAGGTTCGTCCCATTCACTCACTCTTTCATTTTTGTTAATTCATTCAATCATTCATTTTGCTTGCGAAGCTATCGCAATCTTACATTGTTTAATCATTTTCGTTTTTTTCAATTCTTCAATCAAATTGTCATACATTCTTAATGGCGAGATCCTCGCATATTTCTTCTTCAATTATTTTTTCTTCCTCTTACCCTTGACAAGCTTTTGTTACTGCCTTTTAATGATTACTCACTTCTTACACTTTTTGCTCCTATTGCTCTCTCGCCTCGCATCATTCAAATCTCTTAATGATTCCTTTCCATCATAATTTTCAACCTGTTTCCATGCATCTGCTTTCGCAATGTATCTTCTCTTCTTACATCAATGGCATCTACCATCAATCTTTCTCTTCTTTGTTCATCTTTTGCATGTTGCTTCCAACTCTTTCCTTTCGCAGTTCTCTCTTCGCAACTCTCCACGTCGATCTCATAACATTTTTGCCCTTCCATCCAGTCTCCCTTTATAATTCCAACACCACTAGGATGAGGAAACTTTATACACTGATGATATGTTGACGCTACACCCGAGAATTTCATGCAACCATGGCCTTCCGATCAATGCATTATAAGGGGATTCCACATCGACCACACGAACAAAATATCGAGATAATCCTTGCAAGGGTATTCTCATATGAACTTCTCCTTTAGGTTTGTTTGCTGTGCCATTGAAACCATATATTTTGTATGTTGAAAGTATCAATTCTTCATCCTTTACCCCATAGTCTTGTAAGTATGGTAAAAGAGGATGTTTACCGAGCTTCCAAAGATCAATTAATATTCTATTGATTGCCCAAAGCAATTTTCTCGCTTCATCATCTTCGCCATCAACGGGTTTTGGATTAATTTCCGTTTTACAACCAATGGGCTATAATGTATTTCTCTACCTTTGGGTATTTCTTCAAGCAGAAAGAAATAATTTGCGGTTGCCACTCTTTTAATTGCGATGTCCTCGCAATGTTCAACACTTCTTTATCATCAACATCCCTCGCAAAAACTCTACTTGAGTATGTTATCATGAAAATCTTCAATTGTACGATATGAGTGAACAATGGAGTTGCAAAATAAATTTTTAGCTTTTGCTCCCACTTCTATTACTTAACGTTTCTTTCCCCTTTGATGGTGGTGGCGGAAATGGTTGAACTTTCTCCTCACTTTTTAGAAAGTGATTCAGCTTTCCTTGATCAATCATTCTAAGGATGATTCTTTTTATGTTTCTGCAGGTCATTTGTCGATGTCCATGAAAACGGTGGTAAGAGCAGTGCGTGACTTCTATCACCCGGTGGTGGTTCATCCCCATGTTCCATGGTGCGGGTATGTTTTCCATCAAGAGTATAGCTTCCCATATCTTTTCCACACTAGTATTCAGTGGTGGCATCTTGATTTCTTCCCTACTACTCTATGACGTCGCCGCCCTCCATGATAACTCGTTTTTGACTTCCATAGGTTTCTTGCGAGTGATCAAGTCTCCGAATTTTGTTATTGCCGCCACGGTTGTAGTAGTTTCTTTCTCTTTCAAACTCTTCTTGATCTCGGCTTCCCATGGCTACTAACTTTGGTATCCATCATCTATCACTCTTTCTTGTTGCCCTTGCGAGGTACTGCCACCGTGTGTATTAATTTAGGTAACAAACTTGCATTCGCACATTTGAACTTGTATTCGCAACCTAGGGTATGACTCCACCTCATTTTGCCTTTCTTCCAAAGCAATATATTCCTCTTGCAGTTCTCTCAACTCAGTCATCGTGATTGTATTCTTTGACTCACGAAAATTTGAATATATAACAAGTTGGTTGCGAACATAGCATTTATGAACGATAGAATGAGATATCTTTCATCCACCCTTCCAGCCATTTCGCTGCACATCGTCTTCCATCTTACAACTAAATGCCTCAAACTCTTGCCAACTCTTTGTTTCAGCCCGAATACATCCTCAATACCTGGTCGCGAGGAATTGTTACTTATATATGCCCCTAAAAATATAGCTTGTAAATGGTTGAATGACGTGATTGTATTTCTTGGTAAACTCTCGAACCATTTCAATGCTTCTCCTGTTAAACTTGATGCGAAATATTTGCACAATATAGCGTCATGATTTTCCCTCATCGTAACATACATCTTACATACGCTTTGATGTGTTGTATTGCGCAAGTTGTTCCATCAAAAATGCTGGTCAATGCGGGTAAATTGCACTTTGGGGTATTCCTCCTAATCGCACCTCTAGTGTAAAGGGATTTTTCGCACTTCTTCGATTGCCTCATCCAATTGTCTTCTTCCTCCTCCTCTTCTATTGTTCAACATTCCTCTCATTTTTACGCCAACTCTTTTAAGATTTGTTCGTTTACATCGGGGTTCGAATTTATTGGTCTTTTTTAGTTCCGATTCTCTCCTTCTTCGTTCATGTCTATCTTGATTTTCTTGTTCAAAGATTTTCTTCTCTTCTTTCTCTGTGACTTTCTTCTCCATCTCGTTCTCGGATTCGCACACCATTGTATCCATCATTTTCTCTTCTTGGTTGTCTATCAGTTCTCCTTTGTATTCTTTCATAATCTTCATTGATATTCCCATTGTTGCGATTTTGCTCGCGCCTTCTTTCTCGATTGTCATGATTATTCTGCCGAATTGCTTCCTCCAATTCTCGTTCTTCCATTTCTACTCTTAATCTTTCCCTTTCGCGAGCTAGACGCGCTTGTTCAATAGAATGCCTTTCGATATCATCTTCGATCTCCTTTTGTTTCCTCTCGTGTTTCTCTTCCATGCAAGATTCTTCTTCCTTCTTCCATATTTTCTTCATCAATTGGATTATTCGCTGCTATTTCCTTGATTTCCATTATTTTGGTCACCCCAGAAATCTCTCGGACGCTGAATACACACCATTTCCTTCTTTCGCAAGAGTATCCTTCACCGAGATTTAGCTCTCTTTCTAAATATTCTTCATTAGCATTTTCTACAAAACATTCTCCTTCTATCATCTCTAACCGATCCGGTCTTGACCTGGTATTACTTCTCGACCTCCTATTCTGCAACCTCATATTTTCCATTCTTAACTCATGGTTTTGCCTTGTTAAATTTGCGTGTTCTTCCGCTTCTAATCGTCTTTCTTCATGTATTGTTTGTCTCAACGTTTCTAATGCTGCGATTTCTTCATTTCTATGAGTCAAGTTTCTCCCATTTCTTCTCGATTTCTCTCCTCTTGTTCATTATTTATCAATTATTGCACTTCTTCTCTTTCTTCCACAGACTGATCTCCATGTATGCACGCTCACCCTATCATAATCTATTACTCTATTCGGTCTTTGGTTGAATTGGTGGTTGAATTTGACATTCTTCTCTATCTCTTTAACGTTTATTCTTGATGGTTCACCTACTTCATTTCTCCTTTCTCCAAATTAATCTCCCACTTCTCCTCACAATTGCCGGTTGTTCCGATGCATTCCTTCTTCTAGCCATTTCTCAATTTTAGTAAATTGTTTGAAAATTATTCAAAATTTCTTTCTCGTTACTCCCGATTTTTTCAATTCACAAGATTAATCTTCCACTCAATCCCATGTTTCTAGCGCATATGTAGTTGCAGGATTTCCTACACTACACCCCTCATTAGATTCAACACAATTAATCCATTTGAAGATGAATAACTATGAATTTGATTGATTGTTTTCTTGAAATGTTTACAAAGAAAGATAGAACAGAATTAGGGAGATTACAATCACTCTAGATTTTCTCTCTCCTAATGACTTGCTTAACAATTCAAAAAGACCTCCCCTACAACAGACTTACTCGACCCTTTATATAGGGTATTACATAGTGGATGACAATGCTTTGTCCTTTATTTTCGGGAATCCTTCGCGAAGTATCACGAGTTCATAAGTGTTTGTCTTCGCGACACTTCTAACTCTCGCCAAGTCTTCACACTTTTCTCATGTTCGGATGTCGTCATCTAATGCGTCATTTAAATTACTTCCTCGCGACACCTTCGCAATATCGCTGCTTTATTGATCTCGCAAGGTATTGATGTCGCGATATTCTGATCCTACAGTATACATAACAGGGCATTCCTTGGTGAGGATGCACTTACAACACACTCAAGTTGTGTTGAGGTGAACAATGTCTTGCTCACCACAAGTTACTTTTGGATTATCATGAAAGAGATCGCTTTTAGAACCTTTCACATCCAAATCCATCTCTCCAAAGAACTTTTTAAGTTCCAACATCATGGATTTTGCCTTCTCCATAGTCATGGAATTTTCAGGGAGATCATTCCTTTTCACACTCAAAACATTATTGACTTTCTTTGGTATCCACTTCTGAGTGCGTTTAGGAACAACCGCAACCTTCTTCCCATTACTCTCTTCTAGAATTCTCGAAAGAGAATCGGATTGACTATTCTTTTGCAAGTTAGTCTTTCTACAATTGGGAGCATCGGATCTTATCTTCGTCTTTACGAAGTTATCCTTTTGATAACCATTACGATTGTGAAAAGGATTCGTACGACGTTTATAGGCAAATCTAGGTTTATCACAACACTGAAGGTTGGACAGTTATAACCTGTAACGTTAAGAGGATTAGTCTTAACGTATGATCTTGGTTTCACAACTTCTTGTGATTCCCAAACAAGTACATTATGAAGTTTCTCATTCCTTATACGGAAACGACATCTCCTTTCCAGGTGACCTTTATTTCCGTAATAATAGCAAACATAAGGAATGTTCTTACCTCGATCCGTGTGTGCTGACTTTGGAAGTTGATATACTTTTCTCTTTTGAACCTTAACTTCTGGTGAAGGTATTTCACTTTTTCCATCATTGGAAACTTTTTGTTGAGAAAAATCACTAGCCTTGTGTATAGCCCAATCCTCGTGTATCACGATGATTTTTACTTGCTCCTAGCATAGTGGTTAATTTGCTTGAACTAGTATTGAACTTTTTCAAGTCATCTTCCAACATCTTGATTTTATCAAGAGCAGCAGCTAAATCAGCCTCAAGACGTTTTTCTCGAGCGAGAAAAGCGCTTTCTCTGTCATCAAAACTTGCTTCCTGGAGTTAATCCTTCCTTCAATTTCTGAAAATTTTTCTTCTAACAAGAAGTATCTTTGATATACAAGATCACATTCAAGTGACTTTCTACTAAGGTTTTCCTAGGAATCTTTGAGGACCGATTCACAAGAGCGATTTCGACCATAAAGACCACCGTAAATCCTTTTCAGTTTCTTGTTTTCTCGACAGAGAGGAGTCAGAAGAGGTGTGACATGAGAAGTTGTAATCTTCTTAGTTTTCAACGAATCCAAAAACTTAACATACACTGAGACTTCCTCATCAACATCTCTATCAATATCTGAATCACATTCATCAGAAAGTTCATCCAACTGTTCTTCTAGGAGTGTTCCCAATCAACAGTTTTTACATTCAGAGAATATTTAGATATTGACTTAGATGTGAAAGTTCTCTCTGGTGAATTCAAGCTTTGAAAATCATCTGGTAATTTCTGACTTGGTACATTATTAGAGATAGACTCGTCCATAATAATCAGATTACTACAAACACAGACTTATGAGGTCTTTAACGTGTTTGCCTGCTCTGATACCAATTGAAAAAGCGGGGGTCTAACAACCACACCCAATATTTCGCTTAGCAATCTATATGGACTAACTCCAATATACTTCCAAGAGAATCAACTAGACAGTCGGACTCAGTCTTAAGAAAAGTATATCAAAGAGTTTATATCTCAATCTCTTAATTCAATCCGCAATCAAACAAACAATAATTTGCGAGCCTGATTGAATATAAGAGAGACAACTTGAACGATACCAAATATCAATATTCAAGGATCAATCAATTTCAATCAACACCCAAAGGTTGGATTTACCAATTGATCGATTTAACGCACAACCTGTGATATTTCAATTATATAACAAAATATATCATGGAAAGAAATAACACAGACACCAGAATTTTTGTTAACGAATAAACCGCAAATGCAGAAAAGCCCCAGGACCTACTCCATATTGAACACCACACTGTATTAAACCACTACAGACACTAGCCTACTACAAACTAACTTCGGTCTGGACTGTAGTTGAACCCCAATCAATATCACACTGATCCAAGGTACAGCTTTCTCTCCTTACGTCTCCGATCCCCCAAACAGATACTACGCACTTGATTCCCTTAGCTGATCTCATCCACAACTAAGAGTTTCTACGACCTAAAGTCGAAGACTTTAATAAACAAATCTGTATCACGCAGAAAAGTCTACAGGAATAGATAAATCTATCTCCCACAGAAATATCTACGATTTTTGTTCCGTCTTTTGATAAAATCAAGGTGAAAAGGAACCAATTGATGTACCAGACTTATATTCCCGAAGAACATCTTAGAAATATCAATCACCTCACAATAATCTTAATCGACTAGCGAAACAAGATATTGTGGAATCACAAACGATGAGACGAAGATGTTTGTGACTACTTTTATATCTTGCATATCATAGAAATTAATCTCGAGCCAATTTTACAATTGTACTCAATACGATAGAAACATCAAGATCAGATCACGCAGCTACAGAGAAAATAGTTGGGTCTAGATTCACAATCCCAATGAAGTCTTTAAGTCATTAACCTACTGTGGTCTCGATAGAAACCTAAGGTTAAAGGAGAATCGACTCTAGCTTACACAACTAGTATCACACATGAGGTGTGTGGATTAGGTTTCCCAGTTGCTAGAGTTCTCCTTTATATAGTCTTCAAATCAGGGTTTGCAATCAATATTACCTTGGTAACAAAGAATTCAATATTCACCGTTAGATGAAAACCTGATTAGATACAAGCTAATATCTTTCAACCGTTAGATCGAACTTAGCTTGTTGTACACACATGAAATGTAACTTCATTTAGGTTTGAGTAACCGTACCTAAACGTGTACAAGTCGTTGGTTCAACAGTAGTTAACCAATGGTTATCCGTATGAGCACTTTCATATCAACCTTATTCATTTTCACCATAACTAGCTCAAATGACTCAAAAGAACTAGTTAGAGAGTTGTTCAATTGCTTAGATCTCATAGAAGTATACAAGACACAATCGAAGCAAAAACAGTTTTGATTCACTCGAATCGATTCATGAACATTATAGCCACGGTTTGCAAAGATTGCATTCCTTAATTTATAAATGTCTTAGTTCAAGAATTAAACTGTTTTTAGAAAATAACCCACTTAACTACGCACTGCACGCATACCAAGTACTCGACCGAGCTTGTTTTCGCTCACAAACTCCAGTAGAAATTCACGGGATGTGAACTTCCAATAGTACGCGTACAGGTGTAGGATCCGAATATCGCAACATCAATACCTTTGCGAAATCTTTATACAACACATTGCGAAGATATCGCAGACTGGTTATAGAAATGACGCAACAGATGACGACAGCCTAAACACGAGAAAGATGTGGAGACCTAGCGAGATTTAGGAGTGTTGCGAAATCAAACACTTGTATACTTGCGAGAATATCGCAAGTCAGATCCTAAAATAAAGGACAGCTTAGCTGTCACCCACTATGTAATATCATATATAAAGAGCCGAACAGGCTTAAGATGGGGGGATATCTTTTTAGAATAGAGAGAAAGTTTTGAGGAGAGAGAAAGTTTAGAACAGTAGTTGTATTCTTGATTTCATTTCCTCCTTGTAAAAATTCTTTAACTCAATTAATAAAAAGTGTGATTGTTGATCTTAAAGATGGGTTGATTATTATGAATTCTTATGAGGGATGTATTGTGGGATTTCCTGCAACTACATAATGGCACTAGAAACAGGGATTGAAGATTGATATTATGATTTGAATGAATTTGGAGTAATAGATAAAGAATTTCATATAATTTTCAACAACTCATTAAGGTTGAAAAATGGTTAGAAGAAGAAATACATCAAAACAACCAACAACTATTAGAAGGAGTAGGAGGCTTGCTGGAAAAGAGAGAGATGAAATGGAGGAATCTACAAGAGTAAACACAAGAAACAATGGAGAAAATCAAGTTCAACCGCCAATTCAACGTACACCAATACAAAATAGAATTGTGGATTATGACAAAGTGAGTGTACATACTTGGCTATCAGATTCCGTAGATGAAATGGAAGAAGAGCAATTAAGAAGCAATGGACGAGAGGAGAGAGACCAAGAAGTAATTGGAGGAATAATTCATGGAAATGAAGAGATTGAAGCGTTAGAGGCATTGAGACAAAGAATACACGCAGAAAGGCGACTAGAAGTAGAAGAACGTGCAAATCTGACAAGGCAAAATCATGAGTTGAGGATGGAAAACATGAGATTACAAAGTAGAAGGTCAAGAAGCACTACAAGATCAAGTTCAAGATCAGTTAGAGAAGAAATAAGACGAAATTCGCCTGTAGAAAATGCTAATGAAGATACTCGAGAGGAAGTACAAAATTCAGATGAAGAACGTCGTGAAAGAAGAGAAATAACGGAAGATCGTTATATTCAACATGGTGAAATTCTTCAAAATGGACAAAACAACAGAAATCAGAGAAATAGGCAACGTCAAGAACGAAATAATCAAGATGGCCAAGAAAATCAGGAAGAAGGAAGGAGAATATTACATGGGAGAAAATTTCAAAGAAATCGATAAATAATTGAAGATGAAATTGAAAGACATTACACTGAACAAGCACGTCTAGCTTGCGCAAGGGAAAGACTGAGAGCAGAATTGGAAGAACAAGAGCTCCAAGAGGCAATTCGCCAGAACAATCATGATAATCGAGAAAGAAGGCGTGAACAAAATCGCAATAATGGTAATATCAATGAAGAATATGATAGAGTACAAAGGAGAATTGAAAGGCGGCAAAGAAGAGAAAATCAGAAGTATAATGGTGTGCGAATTCCTGAAAGAAGTGAAAGAGAAGATCGCAGAGAAAGACGAGAAGAAAATGATGAACAAGAAAATCAAAACAGATATGAACGCAGAAGAAGAGAAGTGGAGTTAAAAAGACCAATGGATCCAAATTTTGGTGTAAATGAACAAATTTTGAGAGAGCTAGCGGAAATGAGAGGAATATTAAATAATAAAAAAGAAGGAGGAAGGAGACAACTGGACGAAGCCATAGAAGAAGCCTGCAAAACTCCATTCACACAAGAAGTACAATTAGGAGGAATACCTCCAAAGTGCAATCTACATGCGTTATCCAAAGATTTTTGACCGAACAACTTGTGCAAGTACAACACATCAAAGCTTATGTGAGATGTATGCTTCAATGGGAAAACCATGATGTTGTATTGTGCAAATATTTTACATCAAGTTTAACAGGAGAGGCCTTAAAATGGTTTGAAGGTTTGCCAAAGAATACTATAACATCTTTCAACCATTTGCAGGCTACATTTTTAGGGGCATATATAAGTAAAAATTTCTCGCGACCTGGCATTGAAGATGTATTTGGGTTAAAGCAAAGGGTTGGAGAAAGTTTGAAGCATCTAACTATGAGGTGGAAGACAATGTGTAGTGATATGGCTGGCCGTGTGGATGAGAGATATCTTATTATATCATTCATTAACGCTATGTTCGCAACCAATCTGCTGTACATTCAAGTTTTCAGAATCAAGAATACAATCACAATGACTGAGTTACGAGAACTTCAAGAGGAGTATATCTCTCTCGAGGAAAAACAAAATGACATGGAATCATACCCAGTTGCGAACGCAAGTTCAAAAGCAGTGAATGCAAGCCTATTACCCAAATTGATAAGCACAGTGGCGAGCACTTCGCAAGTACAACAAGAGAAGATAATGGGTGATAGTCAGCGGAAGCTAGTAGCTATGGGAAGTCGTGATCAAGAAGAATTCGAGAGCGAAAGGAACTTCTATAGCCGTGGTGGAAATAACAAAATTCAAAGACTTGATCAGCCACAAGAATTTTATGGAGGTCAAAGACAAAACTATCATAGAGGACAGGGAAGTCACAAGGTAATATGGGAAGAAATCAAGATGCCACCTCTGAATGCTAGTGTGGAGAAAATATGGGAAGCTATAATCTTGATGGAAAACATACCCGCACCATGGAACATGGGGAGTGAACCACCTCCAAGCCACATAAGTCATGAATTTTGTTCTTATCATCATTTCCGTGGACATTCAACAAATGATTGCAGAAATATGAAGAGAATCATCCTCAGAATGATAGATCAAGGGAAACTAAATTATTTTTTAAAAGACCAACCTCAGTCTCAACCATTACCACCACCGCCAGAAATTCGTAGAGTAAATACAACAAAAGGAGGAGAAATATTTGTAATAGAAGTTGGAGCAAAGGCAAAGAATCTGTTTTGTCACTCTATTGTACATTCGTACAAAACGATTGAAGACTTTCACGATAACACTCTCAGCAGAGTCTTCGCAAGAGATGCCGATGATAGAGAAATAATGAACATTGCGAAGGCATCGCCACTGAAAGAATGGAAAAAGCCGACTATTTCCTTCACCGCAGAAGAAGTACCTGAGGGTGGCAAGATGCACGATAACCCATTAGTGGTAAGATTGGAGATTATCCCAAAACCTAGTGATGATGAAGATGATGAAGTTGAGAATTCATGAGCAATCAACAGAATTTTAATCGATACTGGAAGTTCCGTGGATATCCTTTTTTATCATACTTATAAAACTATGGGAGGAAAAGATGAAAATCTAATACCTTCAACTTACAATATCTATGGTTTTAATGGTACCGCCAATAAACCTAAAGGGGAAGTCAATATGCGAATTCCACTGAAAGGATTGTCCTATGAAATTCTGTTATGTGTAGTCTATGTGGAATCACCATACAACGCATTGATTGGATGACCTTGGTTACATGGGATTCTAGGTGTAGCATCGACTTTCCATCAATGTATCAAGTTCCCTCATCCCAGTGGTATTGGCATAGTAAAAGGAGATTGGATTGAAGGAAAGAAGTGTTATGAAATTGATGTAGAATATTGCGAAGAAATATCTACGAAGAAGAAGAATTGGAAACATAACATCAGAGAAAAATAAAAAAGTGAAAGATTGATGGTAGATGCAGAGAAGAAGAATCGCTGCGAAACCAATGCATGCTGAAGGTAAGAAGCGACAAAGATTTCGCAAAGGATAAGAAAATAACAGAAAATTTCAAAAATACAGAAGCAGAAAGTAGCAGAAGTAAGAGATTTAAAGAGTGAATGTATTTGTTTATTTTATGACTGCAAAAGTAAGATTGGGAGAAGAAAGAAAGATGTGTGACTGGTTTGTTAAAAAAAAAAAAAAAAAAATTATGAATGACAAAGATGAGATTGCAAAATTACAAAAGAGTTGATATGCAGAAGAAGAAAATATATTTTATGAATGACAAAGATGAGATTGCGAAATTACAAAAGAGCTGATATGCAGAAGAAGAAACAAAACAATCAGAAAGGGGCGAACCTACTATGGCGTACACCCTAGTTCGTGAAATCAAAATTTCGCAAGAGGCAAATGTAAGACCTAAAGTGCGTCATAGAAGGGGGTACTTGTTGCATGGCTCAGCGAAAAGGTTACACCGCCCCTGGAACCTGAGTCATGGAGATTTGGGGTCAATAAAGCCCATCCAGGAGAGGTACCTTGGATTTTCAATCTAAGCTTATGACTTAGGTTGGACGACCTAGGGTCTCTTCTAAGGAGTGCGGCATCTGATCAAGGCGCCGAGGTACACGGTTGAGCCAAGAGTGCCTGGGGTGTTTGAAGTGTCTCGGCCATTCTTGGCAAGTCTTGACGTATCTTGACTCGGCCCAAGAAAACCCCACTTAGGGTGCGTCTTGTAACCATAAGCCATATAGGCAAAAGGGATAAGAGGCTGCGAAAACAACTGGTTGTTGTTAAGACCGGATGGGAGGAGCCAACCTTGTATGGTAGAGGTACGCCTCTTTGAAGGGGCAACCAGGGGGGAAGATAAGGGCGGCACCCTCCATTAGGGAGCTGATAAGTGTCTTAAGACGCAAATGTCATGAGGCTTTATTTTCGCAAGAATATTTAGGCTTGTCATATTTGTGCGACAATCCTGAAGAGGCAATAATACAAAAGAGAAAGATAAGGCGAGATCAATGGGTCAATACATGAAAGTGTAAAGACGTCCTGCGATTTCTTCGCAAGACGGCAATGTCATGGGGCTTTATTTTCGCAAGAATATTTAGGCCTGTCATATTGTCGCAACTTAAACGACAAAAGAAAAAAGTTAAGGCAAGATCAATGGGTTTCTGCATGAAAGTGCAAAGACGTCCTGCGATTTTGTCGCAATGACAAGAGGTGGCAAAATAAGACCTTCAACTAGTAAGGCAAAATAATACCACATAAGAGAACAAGAAAGAATGAAATCTTGGGAAAAACCAAGAAATACCTAATTGCGAAGATTCTGCAGAAACAGCTGCGAAACTGAGGCATAAATACATGTTGCTATTCAAAAGTAACTTGCTCAATATTTCATTTGGATACAAATAACAGAGGCAAGTATGGGAATGAGCAGAATAAGAACATGTTATTTGTCTCCATATGATAGATTTACGCACGCAAGAAATGAAAGATTAATAGTCATATATTGATTAGCCCTATTGCAAAAAAGAATTGCTTTTTTTTAATATGTGCAGGAAGAAACAAAAAAAGGTAGAACTTGCATTTGAAGATTGAAGAAATTCGCGGAAAAAGATTACAAAGATAGGAGATTAAAGAACGAATGTAAAGATATTACAAAAAGAGAAAGAAGAAAACATAACTATTTCTTGTTTGATTCTTCTTCTTCTTCATCTTCATCAAATTCTTCTTCTTCTTCACTAGCATCACTATCAGAGATATCCAGAGGGGGTACATTCTTTGGAATTTCTTCGAGAGACAAGGGTATTTGGAATGAAGGATGTTATTATCATCACGCACCTTCTTAATAGTTTGATTGCGAAAAAGAATAGCGTCATTCTTAAAGTTCGCAACGGAATCTTTAATTGACTCTTCATCTGGAACATTTATCATTGCGAGAAGAAAGATCCTTTGCGAGTGCTCCTTTTCGACTCAAGTTCTTCAACTCTTTTGCGAAATCTCTCTTCAACTTCTGCGAACATATAACAATGAGTCAACAACTTGATAATAATTTATGAAAGACAAACAATTAATAAAGTAGAACAGTTAACAACCTTCTCTGTCAGAAATCATATCTCTAACCAAGGCCGCGTGCTTAGCTTGAAGACTAACGTTTACACCTAGATTATTTCTGGCGTCATCTAGAATTTTCACAACCCAAGCGAATTCATCATCATTATTTATGAGAAGAAGGGAGCGAATTTGATTCTCTCTTTCGCTAAGTACAGCATTTTTGCGGTTAGATTCATCTCGTTCAATTTGAACTTCAAGAAGAGTTTTTTGGAATTTCGCTAACGCTTGAGCACCTTGTCAAGCGATGCGATCTTTATCATCTATGAGATCAATGATCTTGGTTCTTAAAGCATTAATTTCTTCTTTAGAATTAAGATAGAAATGCTTAAATTTGTTGGCTAAGCCCAAGCTAGATCTATGGTCAATTTCTAAGAGGCGAAGTTTGGATCTGAGTTCATTTATGGGAAGAGATTTAATCTTGTCATTTGAAAAACTATTCAAAGAATTATTAAGGTGTTCAAGTAGGGTATTATTATTGATAGAATTAGGGAATGTGTGAAGGAGAATGGGTTCATCAGAAAGATCATAGATGTCTGCGAAAATGATAAATTAAGATGAGGGAGGATAATGAGAAAACTAAATAAAGGAAAAGAGAAAAATTTCATACCATAAAGTTTCTTATTGGCATCTTCAAGACTAGATATTTTGTCCTTTTGAGTAGAAGAATCAGCTTCTAATTGTTTGTTCTTTTCACGAAGATCAACATCTTCAGCTTCTAATTCTTCATTTCTCTTGCGAAGTTGAAGATTCTTCTTTTCAAGAATCCCACGTCTTTTTCCAAGTCCGAGGCAACAATAAAGAAGCCTTCCAGTCTGCGAAGAAAAAATGAAGAAATTGTCAAAATATAGTATAACTTTAAATCATAATTATGAAGAAATAGAGAAACAAAGGCATACCAAGATACCAAGTGAATTCAGAAAGCTAGGAGTCACTGATCTGGAGACTCCATGAAGAGAATCATCACCATCCAGTAAAGGGGCATCACATATATTTGCAAGATCTTTGCATGTGCTAGTAAGATGATCATACCCAATCCCTTGCATGGAGTCAGAGAAGATACTAGACAGTTGTGCCATAGAAGATTCAAGTGGAAAATCTTCCCTTGCGAAAGATGTATCAACATCATCATTATCATCATCATCAGAGCTTTCGCCAGACTAAATATTTGAAGGAGAAGGAGAGTGAACTTTTCGCTTCTTTGAAGGTGGAGCAGCAGACTTCTCCTTGCAAAGAGAACTTTTGCCCTTGCCTTTGGTCTTTGCAACCCTAGACCCTTCTTATTCAACAACTACAACACCAACCTTCGCACACGAATGAAGATAAGAAACATAGGCAACAATATTGTTAAAAATAATAAAAGAAAGTATTTCTTACTTCATCCGTGATCGAACGAAGCGCTGCTTGGGTGCTTGCCTTCTTAGTCCTTTTGTAGCTTCTTCTCAGCTTGTTAATCTGAAATTTTCGCAAGATTAATAGGTATAAAGAGGAATGAACACTATACATTGAGCGAAATTTAAAAAATATACCTCTTTATCTTTCTCGGGCCAATTAAATACCCAAGGTTGATAAGCAGCGAGATTCGCAGGAAGCACATTTGAACCAAAAATATAAGGCCCCTTCAAAACTAAGGGAAAGACACACCATCTGTCATCTTTAGAGTGACGAGGAGTATTATTCTTGCCAGAATGCCAATCAATATCTTGCATAAGTAATTTATCATCAACAATGTTATCTTTTCTCTTCAAGCGGACACCCCAGCAAGTATTATCTTTCTTCATGGGTATTAATTCATAATTTTCAAAGAAGCTTTCTCTCGTATATTTTTCAAATAATATTTCCAAATCCTTAAAATTTGGATCTCTAGCTTCTTTTAGATAAAGAGGCCCTTTACCAGCACCACGGTTAGCGAATTCAAGGATTAAACGAATGCAGTCCCCACTCAATTGGTAGATGGCTCGCGAGAAGTTCGCATGAGCAAGAATTTTGTAAAACAAAGGGAGATTAGGATCATAGAGAGGAATGGGAAGGCCAGCGAGAATCTGACCAAGCGAAATTATGATTTCTTTATTACCACAATGATGATCAGAAAACAGTTTAGCGGAAAGAATGGATTTAGCTCCTTGATCGGTAATGGTGGCTAATGTAAAACCTCTCCCTTCGAGATCTTTCTGAATTCCTTCAAGAGAAGTTTCATATTTACGACCAGCTGGAGCCATTTTCAGTATGGGAATGAATAAGAAATTAAAGATCAAAAGAAGTAAAAACAAGAAAATTTACAGTAGCAGGAGCGGAATTTACGGAGAAACGGTGAAGAAAAGTTGCAGAAAAGATAAGAAGGAAAGTAAAAAAGAAGAAAAGAAGAATGAGAAGAATATATATAGAGAGAAGAATTCTCGAGAAGATAAGTACATTTAATGCGAAGAGTAGACGTGAACGGTTGAGAAATAGCGGTTGAAAAAGACGTGTCAAGAAATGAATGGAAGAAGAGATACGTGTAATAAATTTTGCGTAAAAGTATAGAATCATATCAATATAGAAGAATATGGAACAATGCGGCATTTTGAAGCACTAATTCTCATGACATTCTCTCCTTCGCAGAGAAGACATGAGAAGAGGCAAGATGTAGGATCAGAATATCGCAACACCAATACCTTTGCGAAATCTTTATACAACATACTGCGAAGATATCGCAGACTGGTTACAGAAATGACGCAACAGATGACGACAGCCTAAACACGAGAAAGATGTGGAGACCTAGCGAGATTTAGGAGTGTTGCCAAATCTAACACTTGTATACTTGCGAGAATATCGCAAGTCAGATCCTAAAATAAAGGACAGCTTAGCTGTCACCCACTATGTTATATCCTATATAAAGATCCGAACAGGCTTAGGATGGGGAAGATCTTTTTAGAATAGAGAGAAAGTTTTGAGGAGAGAGAAAGTTTTGAGGAGAGAGAAAGTTTAGAACAGTAGTTGTATTCTTGATTTCATTTCCTCCTTGTAAAAATTCTTTAACTCAATTAATAAAAAGTGTGATTGTTGATCTTAAAGATGGGTTGATTATTATGAATTCTTGTGAGGGATGTATTGTGGGATTTCCTGCAACTACAACAGGTACGCGGACTTTAGTTCCGGTTATCCTGAGCAGCAAAGTATGCATACTTTGGTTCAAGGATTTTGGACTTACACAAGTATGAGTTATCACACAATGTTTATATCCAACCATGGTTATATATATTCTAAACTCTCATTTCAATCATTGAAACATTCTTAGAGGACGTTATATAGTTGTTGTTCACAAACTATTTTTCGTCAAAGCGATTTTCAAGTAATTGAAATAATTATCATGACTTTCGTCACTAGTAAAGATGAACTTGGCCAAAGCGAAAGCTTACCAACACATATTTCGAGAAATAGATATGCGAGTTAAACTCGGCTCGAAATAGCACATGTGTATAATCAAAGTCTATATAGCAATACGACTTTTGTCTCAAGATAGGAGATATCGTAGATAGACATTTGAGTGATAGATAAGTTCAAGTCTCCACATACCTTTTAGTCGATGAAGTTCCACCAGTTCCTTGAGTAATTCTTCGTCTTTGCATGATGAACGCCGTGGTGTCTAGAGCTTAACTACACTTTCTATCCAAGTCCGAGACTTAGCTATAAGTAGACTAGAAATCAAGACTTATAGTTTTGGCAACTAAACTTGACAAACAAGCTTGAGATAGCAACGCTTGCGATTTCGACCGAGCATTGCTCTAACACTAGTAATTTACCCCCTAAATAATAAATCCTGACAGAAACGATTATTGGGCGCGACAAATTTTTTTCAAGATATCGTTCAAACAATCCACTGAATGCTAGTTTGAATCAAGGGAAAAGGGTCTTGTCATCTTGAATTTTGAATTGGTGGACCATAGCGGGTAGCCTTATGTGATAAGATTTAAACAAAAAAAAATATTATTTACTTCGAGGCTCAGTTTTATGAAAGGTTACTTCTAAATATAGATTAATAATCCAAAATGAGGTCATATAACAAAATAAAGAAAAGTGACCTTTACGCCTAAATAATTGATAAACAGATAATACCGTGATTTCCATATTTCAGTAGGTAATTAAGTTGATGTATAAATTGCATAGTGATCTTCATTAAGGTTTTAAAGAAAATATGGTACGAAATTAAGATTCAATAGTTTTTCTGAAAAAGCACAAGGAACATTACAAGAACAATATAAGATATGCTTCCAAAAAAGAAAAAATATAAGATGGGATTCTTGTTTCCGTAAATAACATGAAGAGCATATAAAGAACTCGAAAAATAAATATATCGACTTATTTTTGCTAGTACGAACACCTCAAAATTCTAACAAATAAGGTAATTTTAATATTGAAAAAGCGTGGGTACAACAACCTCACCCAATATTTCGATTAGCATTCTGTATGGACTAACTCTAATATACTTTTAAGAGAATCAACTAGACAATCGGACTCAATCTTAATAAAAAAGTATATCAAGGAGTTAATATCTCTATCTCTCGATTTGATCTTTACTCAAGCAAATGGAAATCTGCGAGTCTTTATCAAATACTAGAGATAAACTTGGATGGTACCAAAGACCAATATCCAAGTGTCAATAAATGTAAATCAACAACTCAAGGTTGGATATTCTAATTTATTTATCTTAACGCACAACCCGTGATATTTCAATTATATAACGAAATATAATGCGAAATAGAAATAACACAGACACATTTAAGTTTTGTTAACGAGGAAACCGCAAATGCATAAAAACCCCGGGACCTAGTCCAGATTGAAAACCACACTGTATTAAGCCGCTACAGACACTAGCCTACTATAAACTAACTTCGCCTCCGGACCGTAGTTGAACCCTAATCAATCTCACACAGATTCAAGGTACAGTTTCACTCCTTACGTCTCTGATCCCAGCAGGATACTACGCACTTGATTCCCTTAGATGATCTCACCCACAACTAAGAGTTTATACGACCCAAAGTCGAAGACTTCAATAAACAAATCTGTATCACACAGAAAAGTCTACGATAATATATAAATCTGTCTCCCACAGATAAACCTATGAGTTTTTGTTTCGTCTTTTGAAAAATCAAGGTGAACAGGAACTAATTGATAACCCGGACTTATATTCCCAAAGAACATCCTAGTATTATCAATCACCTCACAATAATCTAAATCGTATGGTAGAGAAACTAGATATTGTGGAATCACAAACGATGAGACGAAGATGTTTGTGATTTATTTTTATCTTGCCTATCTGATATATAATCTCAAGTCAATTATTCAATTGAACTCGTACGATAGAAAATGGCAAGATCAGATCGCTCAACTACAAGAGAAGTAGTTTCGCCTGGCTTCAAAATCCCAATGAAGTCTTTCTGTCGTTAACCTACAGGGTCTCGAGAAGAAACCTAAGGTTAAAGGAGAATCACTCTAGCAAAACCAACTAGTATCACACTGGAGGTGTGGGGATTAGTTTTTCCAGTTGCTAGAGTTCCCCTTATATAGTTTTCAAATCAGGGTTTGCAATCTAAGTTACCTTGGTAACAAAGCATTCAATATTTACCGTTAGATGAAAAACCTAATTCAACCAAGCTAATATCTTTCAACCGTTAGATCGAAACTTAGCTTGTCACACACAAATTAAATGTATTCATTTAGGTTTGAGTAACCATAACTAAACATGTACACTTAGTTGGTTCACAAATAGTTAACCAATGGTTAGCCATATGAGCACTTTCATATTTACCGTATTCATCTTTCTCATAACTAGTTCAAATGACTCATAAGAACTAGTTCAAGAGTTGTTCTATTGCTTAGGTCTTTATTCATAGACACAATTGAAGCAAAATCGGTTTAATCCACTTGAATCAATTCATGAACATATAGCCACGGTTTGCAAAGATTGCATTCCATATAATTTATTGTTTTAAGCTCATGAACTACCGATTTGAGAAATAACCAGCTTGCACTAGTGGAAATGAGGGTTAAAATGACCCATAGCCTCGACCCTCATTGACGGTGTACGGACCGTGGACCGGTCAAGACGGTCATTGCTGTGATAAATTTCCGGAGCACATCCCAGAGCGCTAAAAACAGTCATTGTATAAAAACATTTAATTACGATTGTGTCCCGATTCATTAACCCACTCCGCGACGGACGAACCTAGTTGAATCAGTGCTACTTTTTTTGGCGGGATATCTCACTCGTTTCCCTCCATTTCCCACCTCGTTATTATCGGAGCTATATTATCTCCTTCACATCCTCTCTCTCTCTCTCCATAAGTTTTCATTCACGGAAGAGAAAAATCACATACCACCTAAATTTCTTCTCCTCTCTCAGAACTCCACCATGGAAGCTTAATTAAGCCTTTAAATCACAAACCCTAACTAAGATTAACCTTTTATATCTCTCAGTTAGGTTTAATTTTTCGAAATCATCACAGGTACAGTTAGGGTTTTTAATTGAAGTTTTATTTTTCTTCTCCTTTTCTTTTACTTGTTGATTTTCTTCATGGGGGTTTAACAATAATTGTTTTATTGGTGGATTTCAGGTAAATCAAGAGCTTTAGTTGTAGTTCATATCTTCCTCAGGTAAAGTTAGGGTTTTGGATTCAAGTTTTTTTTTTTTTCCTTTTACTGGTCGAATTTGTTCATGGGGTTTAACCACTACTGCTTTATTGGTTGATTTCAGGTAGATCTCAACAGCTTAAGTTGCAGTTCAGAAATTTCATCAGGTATATCTAATTTTGGGTGATAAGTTTTTGGTTTATGAGTTTAAATCTAGTCTATGGATCATGTATTAGAGTTAGGATTAGTTATGGTCTGAGTTAGCAAAAGAAAGGAATGATATTTATGGGTATATCTGATTTTATTTGATTTGGGTGATAATTTTTTGGTTTATGAGTTTGAATCTAGTCTATGGATCATGTATTAGAGTTAGGATTAGTTATGGTCTGAGTTAGCAAAAGAAAGGAATGATATTAAATGTGTTAGTTTGATTTTAAGTGGTTTAGTGC
Source organism: Papaver armeniacum (assembly GCA_023531295.1). Taxonomy (NCBI): domain Eukaryota; kingdom Viridiplantae; phylum Streptophyta; class Magnoliopsida; order Ranunculales; family Papaveraceae; genus Papaver; species Papaver armeniacum. The sequence continues at coordinate 26,324 of JAJJWW010011309.1, read as the reverse complement.
AAATGAAGGGTCACACTCTTGAGTCAAAATTTCAGTCAACATGAGTTAGCAATTAGCCACTTAGCATAGCAGTGATATTGTTGAACAGAATCATGTTTTAGTGTTGTTGCTCTTGTTAGTATAGTTTTTCTTGTTCTTCCTTTTGGAAATTTGCATTGTTAATTAGTAGTTCTTGTTGTTTTATTTGATGGATTAATATGTTATTCAATTTTGAGCATAATAATCATTTTTAATTAGTTCCTTCTGTTAAATGATTTCTGATTCAAATTGATTTTGTAGTAGACAACTATGCCAAGACATCCTCTTACTAGTAGCAGTCGATTTCGGCCTGCAAGTACCAGGTCTGCAAGTACTGCTCCAAGTGCAGCTAATTGGCCGACGGCTTTTCTCAATTCACAAGGGTCCCCATTAACTGATGGTGGTCACATTGCTGCAAGTCCAAGTGAAGGGAGTCGTCATCGTGTGTCTTCGTCAGATGGCGATCATTCTCGTCGTGCCGTTTTAGATGGATGGCATGAGGCTTTTCATCAAGAAAATAATGAAGCTGAAAATACGGAGGAAAGCGGGATTAATAGTAACACAACATTGTATTTCAGTTTTCTTTATGTTATTGTTATTGTTATTGTTATAATATGTTATCAAGTTCTAATTTGTTTTTGTTTTCTGCAGATGATCATCTATTGGAGATCAAGTTCAATTTTATGGGACAACCAATAGAAGATGGTTCTAAGAAATATGCTACCAGGGTTGGAACAATAGCCAGGAATATAGTCCCACCACATCACGAAGATTGGAGAGATGTTCCTTGGGTTCGTAAGGAAGAAATCTGGAGAGCCATCAAGAATGAATACAGGGTACCTGAAATCATCAAATCCAAGGCTCTAAGGATGGCAAACAAATCATGGAAGAACAAAAAGACTACCCTAAGGAAATGGTGTGATCAATTTAATACCGTTGCTGAGAGAAAGAATAACAGACCAAATGGTGTGAAGAGAGAGGATTGGGAGAAATTGTGGACTTACATAATTCGTGTTTGCCGATCGATACTAAGGGAGATAGGAAGGAATCAAGGAAGCTTCTGAAAGCTTTACATACTATTGGAAGGGATAGTATTGCATGTCGTCGACATGTTATGGAACAACAATCTCCAACTGGTAGTGTTAGCAGATCTGTTGTATACTTGGCTACACATGTTTACAAAAAAATACCTCAAGAAGCACTTGAATTAATGGACCCCAGTTGTTATGAAGTAAAATGCAGAGAATATGTTGTAAGTTCAAGTTTCTTATTTGGTTTTCATTCATTATCATATATTATTCTTTGTTGGTTTTCTTTGCAATTTTTTTTCCACTTACATACAATCTGTTATACTTTGCAGGCACAAGTAAGAGAGCTTAATGAAACTGAGCATCATATAGAGGAAACCCATTTGGACAGAGATGCAGTCGCCAAGGTGAGTGCACATGAATTTGTGTTGTTTCCCCCCAAAAAAAAACTTGTTAGTTACTAGCTAGTTACTAGCTAGCTAACTGATTTTGTTTACTTCTTTGTAGGTATTTGGAGTTGATGATAGAGGTTGTGTTCGAGGAATGGGAGGTGGGATATCTAAGACTGAACTACTTGCTTCTGCAGTTCCTAGGGAGCAGTTACGACAGCAAGTGCTGATGACTAGAGCTGTAGAAGATCGGGTCCGTAATCTCGAAGAAACTGTTGAGACACTAATGGCTGGTTTAAGTTTCAATCCTAACCCCAGTACTTCTAATTCTCAGGTAATATCACTCTATAACTAGTTTTTAGTTTGCAACTCATAAACATTGTTCTAACCTCTTTGTCTAGCAAAAGGAAATATTCATTTTTACTTAAAATCTTGGTATGTGAGTGCTCGGTGTGCAAAGTGCTTTCATCTACCAAATGTCATTTTATTTACAAAATGACAACATCATTAGTTACTTAGTATGCAGTGCCTCCGTTTGTGCCACTAAGATTTGTAGTTTACTATTAAATGAACTCTTTGCCAGATTTGATGATTTATATGGGTTTTGTAAATCTAAGTGGCATTAATAGCTAGTGGTCATTTTGCTTAATTCTTATTTGTATGCTAGGGAGCGATTATATGAATAACTTGGTGGATATGGTTGTGTAAAAATTAGTTGAAGTATGTTATACAGTGAGATGAGATTGGACAAGGATACAACATATATACTTACATATTTGTATTCATCTACTTTTGATCGGTTGTATTAGCCATAATAGATGTGTTGATTGTTGATAATAGTTTGGACTCAAGAGTATGTTCTGCATACATGGTGTTGTTTTCATTCTCATAAACTATCTCTTTTCTGTACACCAGTAAAATCTTATTGCCATATTGGATGTGCTTATCATCTGCAGGGTCTGAATGGTGGTGGTTGTCAACCAGCTGGATCTCATCGAGTAATTCTGAAGAACATGAGAAAGAGAGCCGTTGCAGTAGGCTATATATTTACCAATAGGCCTCCAATAGATGATGAATGTCATTTGGTCCTCATTGATGAAATCTGTTTACCTTATGAGACTCTCTGTGAAGGTGATGGAACTTTTAGAGATGTTTCCATAGGTGACAAGGTTATGTGGCCACAACACTATGTTTTCCCAGTTGCCGCAGGTGGTGCTGGCTTTTAATGGATTTAGAGTTCTGGTTTTATGTGGAGGTTTGGGACTTTTTTTTGGGTATATATATACATGGTTGGTATACATGTAAGTTTTTTGGATATATTACGTACTTGGCAGTATATGTAACTAGTTATGGGAATCTATTTTTTGAGATGTAAGTATTTTGGGTTAGACTTGCAAGTTTGTATGGTTTTGAGTCTCATCTTTTTTTCTTTTTTTGTGTGATGAAGAAGAGATTCAAAACATGTAAAGAAGTGTCTTGCAACTTATATGGATATGTAGATTCAGCAGGTTTCAGAGCCCTGCTTTTATCTAATGAATGTATTAGTATCAATCTTGTTCAGTTTTTAACATTGTTTCAATTTTATTCTATTGTTTCAATCTTGTTCAGTTTCATCAAGTCTTTTTCTGTTTTCTAATTCTTACATAGCTTTCAATTTTTTTCAGTCTTTTACTCATAATTGTTTGCGTAGTTTCCAACCAACACTTGACATCAATCACAAAATATTATTGGATGCAGAAACTTAAACTTCAAATGTGTTACAATCCAAGTTCTTAGAAACGGCAGATACACAATCTCTTTACCATGAAGAAATTTCAGAACTTCCATTCAGCTGAGTAAGTTACAAACCTGACTCATTTCAGACTAAATTATCCAACTGAGAGGCGATTCATCCCATTCAGCTGAGTCAGTTATAAATATGACTCGTTTTAGACCACAAGATTCTTATCTAGATCTAGCTGAGAGGCGATTCATCCCATTCAGCTGAGTCAGTTATAAATCTGACTCGTTTTTGACCACAAGCTTCTTATCTAGAAAAAAGAAAAGCTCGAACTTTCTCATAAACTTCTCTTCTTCTTCTTTTTTTCTTTATTCTCTCCCATGGACTAGCTCTAATATAATTTTAAGAGAATCAACTGGACAGTCAGACTCAATCTTAATAAAAAGTATATCAAGGAGTTAATATCTCTATCTCTCGATTTGATCTTTACTCAAGCAAATGGAAATCTGCGAGTCTTTATCAAATACTAGAGAGATGAACTTGGATGGTACCAAAGACCAATATCCAAGTGTCAATCAATGTAAATCAACAACCAAAGGTTGGATATTCTAATTGATTGATCTTAACGCACAACCTATGATATTTCAATCATATAACAAAATATAATGTGGAATAGAAATAACACAAACAACAGAAGTTTTGTTAACGAGGAAACCGCAAATGCAGGAAAACCTCGGGACCTAGTCCAGATTGAACACCACAGTGTACTAAGCCGCTACAGACACTAGCCTACTACAAACTAACTTCGGTCTGGACTGTAGTTGAACCCTAATCAATCTCACACTGATTCAAGGTACAAATAAGCGCTCCTTACGTCTCCGATCCCAACAGATACTACGCACTTGATTCCCTTAGCTGATCTCACACACAACTAAGAGTTGCTATGACCCAAAATTGAGGACTTCAATAAACAAATTTGTATCACACGGAAAAGTCCACGATAATAGATAAATCTGTCTCCTACAGATAAACCTATGAGTTTTTGTTTCGTCTTTTGATTAATCAAGGTGAACAGGAACTAATTGATAACCCGGACTTATATTCCCGAAGAACAACCTAGTATTATCAATCACCTCACAATAATCTAAATCGTATGGTACCGAAACTAGATATTGTGGAATCACAAACGATGAGACGAAGATGTTTGTGATTTCTTTTTATCTTGCCATGTCGGAGATATAATCTAAAGTCAATTATTAAATTGAACTCGCATTTACGTAAAAATGGCAAGATCATATCGCTCAACTACAAGAGAAGTAGTTTTGTCTGGCTTCACAATCCCAATGAAGTCTCTCAGTCGTTAACCTGCAGGGTCTCGAAAAGAAACCTAAGGTTAAAGGAGAATCGACTCTAGCAAAACCAACTAGTATCCCACATGATGTGTGGGGATTAGTTTTTCCAATTGCTAGAGTTCCCCTTATATAGTTTTCAAATCGGGTTTGCAATCTAAGTTACCTTGGTAACAAAGCATTCAATATTCACCGTTAGATGAAAAACCTGATTCAACCAAGCTAATATCTTTCAACCGTTAGATCGAAACTTAGCTTGTCACACACAAATGAAATGTATTCATTTAGGTTTGAGTAACCGTACCTAAACGTGTACACTTTGTTAGTTCACAAATAGTTAACCAATGGTTAGCCATATGAGCACTTTCATATTAACCGTATTCGTCTTTCTCATAACTAGTTCAAATGACTCATAAAAACTAGTTCAAGAGTTGTTCAATTGCTTAGGTCTTTATTCATAGACACAATTGAAGCAAAATCGGTTTGATCCACTTGAATCAATTCATGAACATATAGCCACGGTTTGCAAAGATTGTATTCCTTATAATTTATTGTTTTAAGCTCATGAACTACCGATTTGAGAAATAACCAGCTTGGGTAAGCGTACGGGTATGCGTACCTTAGCTACCGGATTTGAGTTGGCTTTGGTTTCCAAAATCAGCAAAAATTTTCGGGTAGAAAAGTTCCGCCAGTACGTGTACCTAAGGTGACTGGTTTATGAGTTCGTAAACTCCAAACTCAGCAGAATTTTCCGGGAGGAAAAGTTCCGCCAGTACGCGTACCCAACCTGTCTCCTTCACCAATACCGTGTGCACACATATGCACACACTTTGTTTCCGATACATGGATTTATACACTAATGTGCGAACACACTATATATGCTTATATCCATAGATGGTAATCTCAACTTTACATTTCAATCATTGAAACATTCTTCTATAATGTTATAATAATCGTTATTCACGACTATCGTCATCAAAGCTTTTTTCAAGATTGAAACGTCATCATGACTTTCGTCACGGGTAAAGATGAAAATAGTTAAAGCGAAAGCTCACCAACACATATTTTGAGAAAAAGATAGGCGTGTAAACTCGGCTCGAAATAGCAAATGTGTATGTATAAAAACTATCATACTTATACGACTATTGTCTCAAGAGTAGGAGAGATGTAGGATCAGAATATCGCGACAACAACAATTCGCGAAGGCAGCCGATAACAACATTGCGAGTGAGTCGCATTTATTAATATGAATGACGACCGGATGACGATAGGAAGATATGAAATCAGTGAAAGTTAAGAAGTGTCGCGAATACGAATACTTGTACGCCTGCGACACTTCGCGAGACATTCCCGAAAATAAAGGACAGCTTAGCTGTCATTCACTATGTATTACCCTATATAAAGGGATGAGTGAATCTGTTGTAGGAGAGTTCTTTTAGAATTGCTAAGCAAGTCATTAGGAGAGAAACAGAGCGAATGTTAGTAAGATCTTAAGTGTAATCCTGTGTAAACATTTTAAGAAAATTATTAATAAATATTCATAATTGTTCATCTACTATCTTCTGAATGGATTAGTTAAACAAAATATAGTGAGGGGTGTATTGTGGGATTTCCTGTAACTACATATTGGCGCTAGAAACAGGGACTGAAGAAAGAAAGAAGGCAATCAGAATCATTCAAATCAAGAAAATGAAAGAAAAAGAAAATGTTAAATTAGACGAGGCAAAGGAGAAAGATATGGAGTACAATGGGCACAAAGACAATGATTGATGAGTTTCATTAAAATATCAAAGGAAGAATACACAAGCGGGATTTTGAAGGAAAGAAAATCACGGATAGAGAGGTGACATTGCCTTTAAAGAATGGGAAAAGCAAAGGATAACGTTCACAGCTTCCGAAATATCTAAAGCAAATTTGAGTCACACATCTCCACTGGTAATCACAATAAACGCGTGCAAAGGAGAAGAATTAGTAAAGGCAACGCAAACATGGACAGGAAATAGAACTTTAATCGATACGGGAAGCTTGGTGAATATCATGTTTTATCATGCTTACAAGAAAATGGGATATAAAGATAAAGAAATGATCCCCACTGCCTACAACATCCATGGTTTTGGTAAATCCATAACAAAGGTTAAAGGAGAAGTAAAAATACGAATTCTGTTGGGAGACATCGAGACACGAGTAACCTTATGTGTAGTAGATATGGAATCGCCATACAACGTATTGCTAGGGAGACCATGGGTACATGCAATAAAAGCTGTAGCATCAACATTTCATCAATGTATCAAATTTCCCGCACCAACTGGAATTGGCGAGATTAGAGGAGATGTGAATAAAGGAAGAATATGTTATCAAATTGAAATAAAATATCATGAAGAGCAAGCAAAGAAGCGAAAGCATCGCAGAAAAACCGGTAAAGCAAATAAAAAAGAAGAAGAATTTAGAGTTTACATGATAAGAGCAAAGGAAGGAAAAGGGATACCTAGCAAGATTTCTGGAGAAGAAAATGAACTCGCGAAAGAATTGAAAGGACCAACCCTATGGGAGAATCGCAAGCTAGTTACGTCGCGGCAGAGCAAACGAAAGAAGTGAATGTCTTAACTAATGAAGAGCCCAAAATGTTGAAGATTGGGACCAAAGATGGAAGCGAATGAGGAAAAAAGGATCGTAGAATTGTTGCGAGACTATAAGGATATCTTCGCGTGGAACATGGATGATATGCCCGGTATAGATCCATCGATAGCTTGTCACAAACCGGAAATAGATAAAAGGATGAAGCCGTTCAAGCAGAGAATTAGAAAAATCACAACATGCTTATCACCCCCAAATAGAAGAAGAATTGCGAAAATGCTAGATGCAGAATCATCAAAGCCAAAGAAAGTATCCCGAATGGATAGCAAATATGGTTATAGTCCCAAAGAAGAAAAAGGGGATAAGAATTTGCATAGATTTCACCGATTTAAACAAAGCTTGTCCTAAAGATAGTTTTCCATTGCCGATATCCCACAACTAGTCGAATCAAAGAAATAGAAATGAAAGAATATCATCTCTCGGACGGGTATAAGGGTTACAACCGCATTCCTCTCGCCGAGGAAGACCAAGAGCATACTCGCTTTTTTTCGCTCCAAGAGGGTTATATTGTTATACAAAAATGCCGCTTTGGTTTACGAAATGTCGAGCAACATACCAAAGAATGGTAGAAGAAGTGTTCGCAGAATGGATACATAAAACACTGGAAGTATACGTAGATGATATGCTCGTAAAAAGTAAGAAAGCAGAAAACCATGTACAAGATTTGAGAGAAATCTTTGAACGTATGAGGCGATTCAACATCAAAGTAAATCCGAAAATGTACCTTCGGAGTGGCATCGGAAATTTTTTGGGTTATATAGTATCAAAGGAAGGAATACAAGTCGACCTGAGAAAGTGAAAGCAAAGTTCGCGATATGCCAACACCTACGACAATAAAGGATGTTCAAAAGCTAAATGGATTATTAGCATCACTAGGAAGATTCATTTCGCGGTCATCCGATAAGTGCAAACATTTTTTCAAAGATCCCGAAAAGGGATCAAGTTTAAATGGACGATTTAATGTGAAAAGGCTTTACTGTGGATTAAAGAACATCTAATGGAAGTATCCATTATGCAAAAAGCAAGAGCTGAGAGGAATTGTTGGTATATCTTGCGACAACGTCGCACGCGTTAAGCCGCAAAGATTGCCGCGAATGACGCTGGAGTAGAAAAACCGATTTACTATATCACCGCAAGACTTTTAATGCCGCAGAAGGAATTATTCAAGATTGAAAACTAATCCCGGCGTTAGTCTATGCAACATTTAAACTTCGCATATATTTTCAAGCACATACTGTCAGGTGGTAACAAAAGTACCAATCGAATCAAGAATGAAAAATTCAAAAGATCGGAAGAGTAGAAAGGTGGAATGCCCAAATAAGCCATTATAAACTCAAATATGAAATATTATCCTCAACCAAGTCACAGTAGTCGCAGACTTTTGGCAGAATTTCCTTTGGAAGAAGATGAAGCAATGAGGATGTAGAAGAAGAACATGGAGACCCAAATGATTTGTTAACCGAACCGTGATAGGTGGGAAATATTGGTAGACTGGATCATCAAATGGAGAAGGTAATGGAGTGGGAATTGTCGTGATTTCGCCGGAAGGCAATAAATTAGCTTTCTTTTTAGATTGGAGTTTGAATCCACCAATAATGAAACGGAGTATGAAGCTATAATACATGCTCACATTCGCAATAGAAATGAAGTTAGAAAATGTGAGGATTACCAAAGTGATTCGCAATTAGCAATTCGCCGATAATGTAGAAATACGCTACGAATGAGCCATCTTTGCAAAAGTACGTAAAGCTTGTCGAAGAATTGTCAAAGCACAGATATACCAAAAATGAGGTGGAGGCATATATCAAGGAGAAATAACAGACTTGCAGATGCATTTGCCTTTATATCAAGTATGATGACATGACTCCCACTCGCGAGGAATATCAAAATACAAACACTTTTGGCACCATCAATCAATAAAGAAGAAGAACAAGAAGCGGATGCAATGTTAGTAGAAGATATACCACAATGTCGCGATAAAGATTGGAGAAACAGAACTTCACGCTTACCCGATGAAAGGGGAGGTACCAAGAAATAGATTAGAAGCACACAAATTGAAAAGCCGTGCAACGAATTATGAATTAAGAGATGGTGTACTTTATCGACGATCTTTTGATGGACCTTCACTTCGATGCTTAACGAGGGAAGGGGAGAAATCATATTGAAGATGTTGCATAGTGGAGATGCTGGAAATCATAGCGGTGGAAGGTCTCTAGCATATAAAGCAAAAATGCAAGGATATTACCGGCCATATATGCATGAAGACGCGAGAGCAATGTCAAGGCGCTCGCGAAGATTGTCAAAGGCATGGGAAGAAAATACATGCACCAGGGGCACCATTAAATTCTTCTACAAGTGTGTGGCCTTTTGGAAAGTGGGGTCTAGATATTGTGGGACCTTTTTTACCAACATGTAGGCGTAGAAGATACTTAATTGTCGCAACGGATTATTTCACCAAATGGGCAGTAAGTGAAAGCGGACAAAGACATTCGCGACAAAGACGTTTTTACTTTCATATTCGAGAATATTATATGCAGATTTGGGATCCCCGCACGCTTGGTATCCGATAATGGGAAACAATTTGAAGGGCAAAACATAGAGTTGTTATTTAATGCATTTCAAATAAAATGTGGGAAATCGACTCCACTATATCCGCAAGCTAACGGTCAAAGGAGGCAACAAATAAAACAATCGCGGATATATTGAAGAAGAAATTAGAAGGACACAATAGAGGATGGTGCGAACAAGTACCCAAAAAAAAGATGGGCATACAATACAACCTAAGAGAAGCTACTAGAATGTCACCTTTTTGCTTAACATATGGAGTCAAGCCGTGCTCCCAATGTGGTTATGATCCCAACAACTAAGAAAGAAGTTTGGGAGAAAAATCTTAGTGCAGGTAACATTCTAATCAAGTTGGACGAATTAGAAGAGAAAAGGGAGAAGGCGTTACGACACATGGAGAATTATCAACGAAGACTCGCCGAGAATATAACAAGCGTGTGAAGATACGTGAATTTCAACCAGGAGACTTGGTACTGCGAAAGACACCAATATATCAACGAGAAAATGGAGGCAAGTCAAGCGAGAAAATGGGATGGACCTTATATTATCAAAGAAGTAGTTGGGTACAGGGCATATAGATTGATGGATCCCAAGGCAAAGATATGGGACAAAGATTAGGCAAAAGCCGTGGAACAGATTATATCTAAAGAAATACTACCCGTAAAATGGGTTAGATGAAGTACTTTAATGCAAGATATCCTGCGGAATTCAATAAAATACGTGATCAAGATATCAGCCGAATGTCTCGCGAAAGCGAATGGCAAGAAATAACGAATGAATGAATGAATAAACATGATTGAATGAATGGGACGAACCTTATGGCGTACACCCTAGTTCGCGAATTATACTTAAAGAGGCAAATGTAAGACCTAAAGTGCGTCATATAAGGGGGAATCTCTTAACATGGCCTGTGGAAAAGGTTACACCGCCCCGGAACCTGGGTCATGCAAATTTGGGGCCCATGAAAGCCTATCCTAAGAGGTACCTTGGATTCCCAACTATATATGTAGGTTATACTCGGTTGGGCGACCGAGGGTCTCTTTCAAGGAGTCGCGTATGATCAAGGCGCCGAGGTACCCGGTTGAGTCAAGAGTGCGGGGATCATGGAACTTCCTTACCACTCTTGACAAGTCTTGGCGCATGCCGCACTCTACCAAGAAAACTCCACTTAGGGTGCAGCCTTGTAACCATAAACTCTATAGGTATAAGGGATAAGAGGTCATGAAAACAACTGGTTGTTGTTAAGACCGGATGGGAGGAGCTAGCCTTGTATGGCCGATGTACGCCCCTTGAAGTGGCAACCAGGGAGATTATAAGGGCGGCACCCTCCATTAGGGAGATGATAAGTGCCAAAGACGCAAATGTCACGAGGCTTTGTTTTCGCAAGGAAACTTAGGCTTGTCATATTTGTGCAATGATCCCCAGAGGCAATAATACTAACGCGAGGGTAAGACGAGATCAATGGGTCCTTACATGCAAGTGTAAAGACGTCCCGCGATTTCGTCGCAAGACGACAATGTCATGGGGCTTTACTTTCGCAAGAAAATTTAGGCCTGTCATATTGTCGCAAGCAAAATATCCTATGCAGAGGCAAAAATACTTGAAAATGATAAGACAAGGTCAATGGGTTTTTACATGCAAGTGTAAAGACGTCTCTGCGACCTTGTCGCAATAAAGGGTGGCAGAGTGAGACCTTTAAATAGAAGGTCAAACTTAGAAGACCATCAAAGATGATAAGACAAGGTCAATGGGTCATTACATGAAAATGTAAAGGCTACTCGCGATCTTGTCGCAATGAGAAGAAATAAAGTGAAATTCCTAATTGGGATGGTTTTACTTAATAAAAGATTCAATAAGCGAACATGCTCGCGAGATTATGTTCAAACACCTTAAATAAGGGAAAAGGGAGAAAATAAGGGGATTACTCGATCAAAGACTTAATCCTTACAAACAAAAAGAAGTTTTGACAAATTACAAAGAAAGTTTAATTCTCTACATCAATATTATCAACCATAGAGGATGGTCGAGATCTTTCATCGCCTTTATCACCTTCACCTTCACCTATTGGTGGATTTTCAAATAGAAATGTTTTCAAGACCTTCATTTTCGCCAAATGGTGGATTTTCATCGAAATGTTTTCAAGACCTTCATTTTCGCTACCGGTGGATTTTCATCGAAATTTTTTCAATCGGATCTTTGTTGACAACTTCAATATTAGCGATATCTTCGCCGCTTTCATAGTCATAATCACTATCAGGAGAATCATGGACTTCATCATCACTTACTTCCAAAGGATCAACATGAATAGGATCAAGGGACTTAGACAATAAAATCTCATTCACAAGGACTTCGGCTGAGGGGAATTGACTTGCAACGCCTTTGACGATTCTTACTATCTATGTCTTTACAAAGAAGACATATAATCAAATCTTCGTTCCGCACCTGGTCATGAGAACAAGCAAGAGAGAGCGCGAGTAACCCATTTTCTTTGTAATCTTAGAATAATCCGATCCGAGGGTGGAGATAACAAGAGCGAAGCTTTTTCTCGCAGTCCGCATAACAAGTGCACAAGATTAAAGAAAGCTTTTACAAGAATATTTTTGGAATTTTCGTGGATAATTAAAGATTTTTTGAAATAAATTAATGTATTAAGATAGTCAAATAATATGACTACCTTCCTTCCGAGAAGTAAGATGCCAATTAAAGTCATGCAAAATTATTCCCCAAAACAGTCCATGGCATCATCAAATGTATCTCCAACTAGGCCTTTCAATCGAGCTCGCAAGCTTTTTCATTCAAACAAGTATGGAATTTTCAACTACAAGGGTAGAGTTGGATTTTTCTAATTTGGAACATTGATCCTTGAATTGGTTTGCTTTTAGACTCAAGGTTATTCTACCCCTAATAAGTTTATCTCTCTCGGCGGTAAAGAATTTCTTCAAGTTGGTTTTTCAAAGTGTGAATAAATTGTTCTTGTTCTTCACGTAATTTTTGACAAGCATCATATTCTTGCGAATAAGTCGCGACCTTGTTTAGCAGAGATCGCTTCTCCTGAGAAAGAGTCCCATTCTCATCTGATAAAGTTTCCAACTCCAAATTAGCCTTAGTCAAAGAGTAAGAAAGGCGAGATAAGTCTTTACTTAATGAATCTTGCTGCTGAGCTAAATCAAAGTTTTCTTTAGACAAATTATCTATTTGATCAACAAAGATATGTATGAAGATTATTTAAGAAGTTATATTGCTCCATCCAAGCGTCTCTTTCAACTCGAACCTCTTCAACAATTGATTCCAACTGATATATCTCCATTATTCGTTTCGGTTTAGAGCTTGAAGGGCTAACAAGAGTTTAAGTTGTAAAAAAAAAAAAAAAAAAAAAAAAAAAAAAAAAAAAAAGGAAAGAGTTTACCTTTTAACTCTTAATTCTTCTTGCGAAGATTATCACGATCTAGTGAGAGGTTGTGAAATTTTTGATTTTCAAGATGGAAGTTATTGCATTTAGCAGTCATAGCTTGAAGATCACTTTTCAGCACATTAATTTCTTGAACTAAGGATGCTTGCGAGATCCTATCGTAACCGAGATGTTTACTTAAAATCTCGCAGACATCGACTTGACAGATCGACGTAAGTCTTTTGGCATCATTCACAAGGTCCGAGAGAACTTTGAAAGCCACGTCTATTCCTTCCAAATTTTCTCAAAGAAGAGGGATTTGCTCGGGCAAAGAAGGAAGAGACGAATCATTCTTCGCCAAAGGAACATCATGAGAAGAGGAGATTTCAGAAAGGTAGTGATGGGAGGAATGACAGTGGATATTGATGGTAGGAGAAGGAGTAAGTTCATTTGTAGTAGGACTATTATGAGGAACTTGATCTATGAGGAGTGGAGACATACGAATATTGTCACTTGCGACAAGATTATCCTGCGATGATTTCGCAGGAGAGAAGAAGGTGTAAATGAGGGAAAAGGGACATCAGGGAGTAACAGGTTTAGAGTGGCGAGATCTTTTGGGAGTTTTGTCAATAGTTTTGTCATCCTGTGAATGATAAATTAGGTAAGAAACAGAGGCAATGATATTGTCATTAAAAAGTAAATGCTTCTTAAAATACCTTATCACTCGCAGGCTTTCTTTTTTAGAAACTAGTATGTTTAGCTTGCGAAGAGGACTTTGGTGGCAAGGTGGATTCTTGTTGAGAAGTTGGTTTCGACTGTGAATCCAAAGAAAGAAGGGGGTTCTTCACGGTGAACTTGGTGCTGGGTTTGTTCTTGCTGAAACAAAAATGGCAGAAAAAGATCAAAAGGAATAAGATAATCTCAAAAAGGGAAGTTAACCACAAAATCAATCAATCATAGAATCAATCGAATCTAGCAAGATTAACAAACCTGGATGCCATGGGAGTGATAGCAAATAAGAAATAGCAGAAGGATGATGAAGACGATGGTGAAGAAGAATAACAAGAACAAAGTTAAAGACGATAAAGGAGATGAAATAAAGGAAACAAATGTTCTTCACAAAAGACTCTCCTATAAATAGGCAAGAGAGTGTTATGACCGGATAACATTAAATGTACCGGTAAAAGGAATGGTTTTAAACACGTGTAAACGGTCATTCCTAGATTCATGGAGCTATGCTGAAGAAGATTTTTAATGGAAAATGAACGGCTGCGACAAAGAATTCGGATATCGCACAACGTGAGGAGACATAAGGAGAGGCGAGAAGATGTAGTATTCGGGTATTGCACAACATATTTTCTTATCATATGAGATTCAATTATTTTTTCCTAACTCGCGAGAAGAGATTGCAAGATCCATTATTTTCCATAACCCATGAGGCAAGAAATGATATTTCATACATACTTCTAAAAACTTCTAACTTCGCCAAAGAATAGAGGCAAGTACGTACTTTTCAAGTCCAAAGATTCTTTCGCTCGTTCCTTCATTAATAAAAATCAGAGACTACTACAACAACATATTTTTTCTTAAAGATCGCTCTTCAAGCAATATTCAAGAAAAAAGAGGCAAGATGTAGGATCAGAATATCGCGACAACAACAATTCGCGAAGGCAGCCGATAACAACATTGCGAGTGAGTCGCAGACGATTAATATGAATGACGCACTGGATGACGATAGGAAGATATGAAATCTGGCGAAAGTTAAGAAGTGTCGCGAATACGAATACTTGTACGCCTGCGACACTTCGCGAGACATTCCCGAAAATAAAGGACAAGCTTTAGTCATGCATTCACTATGTATTACCCTATATAAAGGGATGAGTGAATCTGTTGTAGGAGAGTTCTTTTAGAATTGCTAAGAAAGTCATTAGGAGAGAGAAACAAAGCGAATGTTAGTAAGATCTTAAGTGTAATCCTGTGTAAACATTTTAAGAAAATTATTAATAAATATTCATAATTGTTCATCTACTATCTTCTGAATGGATTAGTTAAACAAAATATAGTGAGGGGTGTATTGTGGGATTTCCTGCAACTACAAGATAGAATAGACTTTTGAGTGACAGATAAGTTCAAGTCTCCACATACCTTTTTGTCGGATGAAGTTCCACTTGTTCCTCGAGTAGTTCTTCATCTTCGTAAGATGATCGCCATGGAGTCTGGAGCTCAACTACACTTAACTATCCTAGACCGAGACTTAGTCATAAGTAAACTAGAAATCAAGACATATAGTTTTGATCACTAATATTGACAAACATGCTTGAGATAGCAATGCATACGAGTTCGACCGAGCAAAGGTTTCTAACAATCTCCCCCCTTGTCAATTTTAGTGACAAAACTATCAATACATATGGATTACAAAATAGATAAAACTTTGTAGCTTCTCGTCCACATGCTTGATCTCCTTGGTGCTTCAACATTACTCGAAAACTTCGTCTTTTCCAAGTACTCCCATGATTCCATAGATGTTCAATTCAACATCATAGTTGTTGAAGTCCCGTAGCCATAATAATGAGAAAACAAAAGCTCTCGATCAATGTTATACAGTGTCATAGTATTATTACACAGCATCAAAGTTCTCATATCACAACTTCGACAACAATATTATGGTTATATGTATCACTCCCCCTTAGTCAATACTTCGTCTCAACACGAAAACCACTCCCCCTTACATAATGATCCGAAAACCATATGTATTTGTAGTGTGAACTACATATTAATTCTCCCCCTTTTTGTCAATAAAATTTTCAAAGTTACGAAAACGGGATCCTAATGAAATTTCCATGGAGACACTTCAAGACCAAAGAAAAGTACATATCAACTTTGTTTAGATGCAATCATAAAGCCGAAGCTAAATGTATTCATCACGGAGTTTATAAAGATACAAGATAACTCCTCAAATATTCCACAGCCGCACTCCCCACAAAGATATGCCAATTAAGCACAAGTTCAAAAGAACTCTCCCCCATTTGATGTCATTCCCGAAAGAACAACAAGAGCGACCTTACTTTTACGAGAAAAGAAGGATTTGTTTGGACACCAAAAACCACAAAATGATTTTGTATCCAAAATGATTTTGTATCCAAAATTCTCAATTAAACTAACCACAAGAGAACCCATGATTAATTTAATCGGAATACACAACCAAAATAACCAAAAATGAATCTATGATTAGTCTAGTTGGAAGTGCTCACACAAGGAGCCACACAGTATATACATAAAATATGGATCATGGAAGATCAATCTCATGAATATACAAGGATTCATTCTATTTTCCATCATTATTTGCACGATGACATATAATAGACATAATCCTTGTAAACAAAAGATTTTAACCTATCTTTCATCAATAAATGACATAATAGGCTTAACTTTTGTTTGTCAAAAGTTCATCGATCTTGTATCAATACATGCATATCGACATATAACCGAGATAACTTTTGACACCGTATGGGACAATAATAGTTCACAGACGCAAACACACATATCCCATAACATATTGCAATATATAAAACCATAAAGATTAATACTGCAAAAATCATCTTCCAAACCAAACTTTAGAATTTAAACAAATAAATCTAAAAACATGAAGATGAAAACGTTGGACATAGCAATGTGTATTCACAATAATGGCTATTCCAAACCCTAGTTATCCTTCTTAAACAAAAACAAGAATAAAATTCTTTTTAAGAAGTTTCCTAGATAAATAAATCGCTTTTCTTTGATTATTTCATACCTTTGAAACGGTCCATCAAAATAGGAGTCACCGATATCCTTGATTTTCTTGACCAGAGACACCATGTTCATGAGTTAGAACATTAGTTTATCGGTCAACGATGCGAGCAAGATTCCTAGATTTGACGCAATCAAGGATAACATTCTTCTCGGTTCCTGATCAAAATGTTTTGATTATCAAGGATTTTTGCTTGTCCATCAATGAGTTGGTTTATTTGCAATTGAAGATTAGCAAGCTCGTTCTTAACCTCAGTCTGAACGAAGATTAAATTCTTGACATATTCTCATATCCAAGAGTTATACTCTTTTCTTTCAAGCATCCTTTTTAGAATCAGATCTTGAGGTGAATCACATCCTTTGAAGTCTTCTTCCATCTCAATGTTTATTTTTTTTTGAGGTTCAACAGAGGTTCCCATAGACATCTTTTTCTGGGAAAAGGATAAACACATACAAGAAATATATATGTTGTCAACCAGGGGAGGCACCCTTGATAGAAACCCTAGATTTCTTTAAAGAAGACTTGGACGTTCGTGGACCCAGAGAAGATATCAAAAACAAGAAGGACCCAAGAGGAAATACATATTATTTCTCAAAATGTCTCTTTTCAAATAAGGCTCAATATCCGAACAAGTTAGATAGAGCAAAAGAGATACATTAGATACAGAGAGAGTAGCTGAATAATCTCGACCTGTAAAAACAACCATTAAACCATCAGAACAGATGATAATTGTCCTAAGACTTGAGCATCTCATAAACAGACATCCTTGTAACTCTCAAGTTAGATACAAGGATGTGAATACCTACAAAGCTAGGTAGCAAGATGAGATACAATCTCACCATGAGTGTTTAGAGATTTAATGATATCATCGCTTAGTCCGATTTTTTGTATTCCTTTTCTCTCTTTGACTATTTTTAACTCCATAGAAGTTTCTTACTGTCCTTTGAGAGAATCCATTAAATGGAACCTTTCGATGACTAAGTCTAGGACCTCTAGAAATTGGTTCCAAAGGATTACCTGAGATAGGTCTCCACCTTATAGACTTATATCTACCAGTTTTATTCTCATGTACACTGGAAACCGTGTTTTTGTGGTATAGTTTGCACCATGAGTATGAACACGATCCCCAGAAGACTTTGAAATGAGTAATCATTAAAAATCTTTTTACGAGAATTCTTGTTTTATGTGGGAGTGAAATCCATTGTTGATGCCGCCAGATGATTGACTCGGTTGACGGTAAATAAAAGAAGATTTTGAAGATCGAAGATCTGTTTCTTCCTAGCAAAACAATGTTTAGCGCTATGATTCCTTAAGATCCTTAACTGTCTCATCTAACTCCCGCCATATAATGTCCCTAAAATTAAGAAGCGTTTTTTTGGAACTACTCATATATTTTGATAATCGCTAGATAAAGATAAAATAAGGTCACCTTTAAGTAATCTTAACAAACCTTTATTATGTACCACAGTTTATAATAAAAGTCTCTTATCTTTTTAGTTATTAATTATCAGTATCAGTAAAATATTTAGATTGTCATTTCCAAAAGAGTAAACTATCTAGATCTTTAGATTAAAATATTTTCGAAAGAAAGTTAGGTTTGAAGAACAACATTGAGTTACAACTAGGTTGTTACATCTATTTCTTAGTTGAACTCTAACTATTCATCACATAACAAGAACAACATTGAAGTTCGACTAGGCCGTCGAATCAAATAAAAAAAGTTCACCAACTGAACCTAAGTGTGAAGAACAACATTGAGACGCCAATAAATTGTGATTCTTTTTCGTAGCCGAACCTCATGGTGTTCTTCACATATATGTATGAAGAATAGCAGCAGTTTCAACTAAGTCGAAATCTTCTCACCTAGCCGAACTTGACCATAAAACTAAAAAATAACTGCATTCATATTGATTCTAACCAATTCCTTCAATCAAAAACCATAAAAAAGCAGATGAGTTTGGCTATAATTACCTTCGAGTGTAACCTATAACTTAACCGACGATGATAAATCTTCTTAAGAAAGAAAATAAAGACGAAATAGAAAAGAAAGATCGCCTAGAAAATATATTTTTTCTTAATTAGATTAGGTAAGTTTCTTAAATGGTTATGTTTATATGTGTAAAGAGAATAATAGTATAATACCAATTAAAACAATTAAAGGATAGAATTAGTTATTAATTTGCTAACCATTAGAACACCTCTTATACCTACGCTGGATTGCCAATCACAAAGTTTTTACCATTGAAAATGCTTCAAACCTAAGCTTGCAGCTTTCATGGTTTCCTTTATTTGGGGTTCTTAATGGGGTCTGTGTACTTTATAATATATTTTGTGTTTTCTGGCTGAATGAGCTCTGTCCACTTCTTTTTTTTTGCTATAATTGTTTCTTGCAAATTCATATGCATGGAAAGATTAGTATTATATTATATTTTAAAGATTTATTCTTTCTTTTGGTTTCATATTACATCAACCGAGAGAAATTAAAGATGAATATGATTAAGTATACAACCGATGACGTTAAGTGACGACGAAGAAGTGACCTATGAGGCAACCAAAACTACATCAAGAGAGTCACGAATTCTTTCGTAGATACAACTAGGTGATGGGCATTGGAGAGTTGTTCGATATTAACTGGTGGTCCACTGTATTTCATTCCACCCTTGGTGAGTTTACTATCTGATGATATTTCTCACTTATTAGAGCACAACATCGAAACAAAAAATTAGTTAATAATACATTATTTGTTATAAAACGATGGTTTGGCATTGTATATCACGGAACTCTACATACCATGTTATCGACCGAACATATAAAGGAGACTTTACGTTACATGTATAGTCATCGTGTAAGCGTTTGTGAATCAAACTCTGTCGTGAGTGTTTTTTATTTATTTTATACTTCCTCCGTTTTTTTTATCTTTCCGCTTTGACTACGTCAAAATATTAAGAAGATCGGAGCAGATGTCATGACTACCCTTATTAAAATTATAAAATTAAAATTGATATTGTAATATATACGATATATATAACATATCGTTTCTGGAAATCTAAGAAAACAAATAAAAACAGACATCTTCCCACAAACTTTATTAGAAATATAATATTTATAATCAATAGAGAAAAGGGATAAATATTAATAAAAAAATATATTAGATAAATTTGTTTCTTTGTATACAGAGATATTGTTTCTAATATCCATAATCATAAATATTTTTATTAAGAAAAACAATGAATATTAATAGGAAAGATATTAGATAGATTTGTTGCTTTATATACGAATAGATTTATATTAATTGATTTTATAACTAAAAGAAATTATGTATATTTGACAGTTTTAATGAGAAAAACATGTCTATATAATAGATATAAAAAGATTGGTCAAAATAGAATAGAGGACATATTAATTGATTTTATAACTAAAAGAAATAAAAAAAGACTGGATGGAATACTATGTTGTTAATTGACTTGAATGCTTGTTTCGTTTTGATATTTGTAGAATGAAAATGGATCCTTTGGGTTTCATATTGAGGATAATACTATGTTCGGTACTACTCTGAACTATATTTGTATGTGAATTTTAGGATTAGGGCCTGAGGATGGTCTTGATAATGCTTGTTCAAGAGCAAAAAAAATGGATTCTTGATCACGGCGGTGTGACATCGATACCATCATGGGAAAAACTTGGCTTTCGGTATGTCAAATTAAATAGCTAGAGAAATCTTCTTCTTTGTTAATAACAATTCTTTGAGGTTTTCTTTATAAGGGTAAGTTAATGGATGTAGATACTTGGAGTATATGAATGGGCAGGGTGCCACCCGATGCCCCCGGAATTTTGGCTTCTACCGTCAATGTTGCATATGCATCCTGGTTGATACTAGACCATATTCTTAATATATTTTTGTCTTGAATTTATATCAGAAACTATGGCTTAGAGCGTATATATTTACGTAGAGATTTCATAAACCCCGAGTTAAATGAGTTAACAATGTTTAACCAACAACAGCTGAAGGATTATCAATACTCAAAACAGTTCAATGGGACAGACAGTTAAATCTAAGCAGCATCAGGATAAGAACGGATTGCAAGGAAGCAACAAATATTTTTAACAACAAGACATCATCTTGCGATTGGAGAAAAAATTTAATTCTGAATGATGTGTCTTCTTTTTTGGACAATAATAGTAATGTAGAATGTAAATATGTTAATAGAATTTGTAACGAGGAGGTGGATAAATTAGCAATATGGAGTCGAGTTAGGAAAAAATGTTATATGTCAAATGACTCTAGTAGTGTTATTTTGAAAGCTAAACTTTTAGAAAGTCTTGTAAAAAAGTATAATATTATGTTGTACAGTGGTTAGTTGGTAATAAAACTTTAACTTATTAAAAAAAATGAGTTAACAATGTTTCGTAGCTGACATATTTTTTTATGCAAATGCAGCAAAGATGTGGTGTTATTATCGATTGGTTTACATGCCAATGTCTTATTTATATGGGAAGAAGTTTGTTGGTCCAATCATGGATCTCATTCTTTCGTTAAGAGAATAGCTTCATGTTCAACCTTACGATGAAATACAATAGAACGAAACACGTCACGAGTGCACTAAGGTTTGTTGCTTTTAGTTCGTATTAAGTTTTTTTTTTCTTTTTCATATATTTGTTAAGCTAATGGCATAAATATGTACATATGTTTTACTGCAGGAAGATCTCTACTATCCGCATCCTTTGGTCTAGGATATGATATGGGATTCTTTGTACCACTTAACTGACCACTACTAACAGGTGGCCTGGTTCTATACAGAGAAAAAAATGTTTAAAAGCTACGATGAAGCACATTCACTAGGATGAGAATAGCCGTTACATTACTATTGGTTTCGTAGAGTAGGTATGGATTCTTGCTTGTTGTGTACGAAGACGGAAACACTTATTTAAGTTTTAAGCTCATGCATAATTGTTTTTGTTGTATCGACAGTCATTATGTATGCTTGCATGTTGTGTGGAAGATCCAAATTCTGAGGCATTTAAGAAACATCTGGCGAGGGTACCTGACTACTTGTGGGTTGCAGAATATGGACTTCGCATGCTGAGCTTTTGAAGTTAAATGTGGGACACAGGTTTCGGAGTTCAAGCACTTCTAGCTAGTGATCTTACTGACAAAATCAGTTCTACCCTTAAGAAAAAGAATGAATTCATAACCCTTCTGGAGACTTCAAAAGCATGTACCGTCACATTGGTTCATGGACTTTCTCGGATCAAGATCATGGATGGCAAGTTTCAGATTGTACTGCAGAATGACTGATTGTAAGTACCTACTTGGAAAGTTTCAACCAGACGTGTGCTTATGTATATTAATTATGATCTATCATTGTCATGACTAACGAAAACCTCTCTTTGCTTAACAGGCCTGTCTATTGTTCTTACAATTGTCACCTGAGAATGTTGGTGAAAAAAATGGCGAAAGAACAGTTGTATGGATTTGTGGAAATCCTTCTTCCCCTGCAGATAAGGACAGCATTAGGCTCTTATTTAGATGTTTAATTACTTATTTTTTTTGATAATTATTTGATGGAC
Source organism: Papaver armeniacum (assembly GCA_023531295.1). Lineage (NCBI taxonomy): Eukaryota > Viridiplantae > Streptophyta > Magnoliopsida > Ranunculales > Papaveraceae > Papaver > Papaver armeniacum. Next base: position 3,875 of record JAJJWW010011309.1, on the reverse strand, counting down.
AAATCAAATTGGTGTTAACCTTTGGCTTCTATTTTTCATTGATTGTGTTCGGGTTATAGGGTCCAAAGTGGCTTGGCAGCATGGGATCCAGCAACGTCACATGAGCGGTTGGAGATTCTCAATCCAACTGAGTTCTTTCGGGACATTGTTGTCGAGCATGAGTAAGAATATCGGTCTCTGTTAAGTTCTCTATTTACGTTTTGCTTAGTCGTGTACTTAGCCAAATGGTGTTATTTCTTTACAGATACGTGGAATGCACTGCATCGGCAATGCAAGCTCTTGTGATTATGAAGTTACATCCTGGACATCGCAACAAAGAAATTAAAACTTTTATTGCAAAAGCAGTCTGTTACCTTGAAGATCAACAACATGCTGATGGTTTATGGTATGGGAACTGGGGAATATGTTTTATCTATGGAACATGGTTCGCAATACGTGGTTTAGCAGCTGCTGGAAAGAACTATTACAATAATCCAACCTTCCGTAAATCTTGTGAATTTCTGTTATCAACACAAAGAAAATCTGGAGGTTGGGGGGAAAGTTATCTTTCCCGCCCAAATAAGGTAATTGTTACTAGCAAAATGCTTGTTTATTCACGATTCAAAGATAATGATGTGGATAACATTGTTGGTTTCCTTTGGTTGATCACTTTCGTGAGTTAACATGTTCAGTACTTAAAGAAACAAGAATTTATTCCTCTAGAGGACAACAAAACCAACTTGGTGCATACAACTTGGGCGTTAATGGGCCTTATTCACGGTGGCCACTGGCCAGGTAATAGCCATCTTAAACATGTTTACTTTGTAATGAGATCAGGTATTGGATTGTGTTATGGGAAACTTCATTTACTTATAATAGTAAACTTGATTACATACTGCCTATTGTAAAATAGGCTGAAAGGGATGCAACACCCCTGCATCGTGCGGCAAAGGTTTTGATTAATAACCAAATGGAAAACGGAGATTTCCCACAACAGGTAAACTATACTAAACCAAAAACCTGATATTCCAGCACAGGAAACACAATGACTTACAGAAATGTATTGTTTGCAGGAAATTACTGGAGTGTTTATGAACAACTGTAAGATCAGGATTCATGTTAGTGGTGAAGACAATTTGATTTGAAAACCAACTGATAATGACATTTTTACTATTAAGAGTGCTTACAAAGTTATTGATGTTGCAGGTAATTCTATTTCATTACCTGATGGCCTGTTAATTTCCCATGGGCCAAATTATGGAAATTACCTTAACCACCCCAAAAAAATTACATTTTCTATGGAAGTGTGTGCATGGTTTTCTTCCAGTTAGACATAGGATTGCTAGAAATATTGCAGGTGCAGATACTAACTATCCTTTGTGTAATAAGGAAACTGAAACCTTGGATCATCTGTTCTTGGAATGCAAGGTGGCTAATCTGGTTTGGTTTGATATGGAGTATATATCCACTTAATAGATATGTCACTGGTACTAGTTTGATAGATTGGATAACAAGTTGGTTGTGTAATGGAACAAGCAGTAATTTGGCTATTAATCAAAATGTGTTGATAACAATTACTCATACATTGTGGCAAATAGTATGGAAAATGAGATGTGTTGTTGTATTTGATAATGTGACCTTGCAGGTTAGTAAAATAGTGCAGCCGACTAAAAAGACAGTACATGATTGGAATTATGTTACATTAAAAAATTTGACACAAAGGAGTCAAGCAATTAGAGAGAGAGAGAGCAGTTGTGCAATGGCAAACCCCATCGAGGGGATATACTTGTTGAGATTATTAGTCCCACATTGTCTGGGCAATCTAAGATCATGTGGTTTATAATCTATAGGGCCACTCCACTCATTGCCAATAACAATACTAAGATTAATTTTGATGCCTCTTTTTGTAAAGAAAATAAATGTATGGGTGGAGCACTAATTTCAATGGAGGTTTCGACTAGCGGGTGCACTCGACTAGTTCGAGCAATCCTAAAAGCATACATGGCGGATTCAGAGAATATCATTGGAATGTCCCAATCCCATCCCAAAAACTTCTAAATTAAGTTAGCAATTTCACACAGTTTACATTTTCGTTTTCTTGCTATATTTTTGAAGCAGTGAGGCAAACGTCCTATTTGAGCATTGTGTTGCGTAATCTGATCCAAGGGGCATAGAAAAACCGCGTCGAATCAAACCTCTCCATCCCATAATTCTTCGATAGTCTTAAAAGGCGCTGCTTCGAGTTCTGAGACAAAAATATCACCTGGGAGTCCTCTTCTCTGTGGGATTTTGCTTATCTTTTCCCGTTCATCTTGAGTCAGTTCCCAATCAAAAATCATCATGTTTTCCTTCATCCTCTGCTCATTATAGCTCTTCACTAGAAGACTCGCTCCTTGCTCGAATATCCATCTCAGGCACACCTGGAACTCACTCAATCAAAGTTCAGTTATCATCTAGCAGTCCTACAAATATCAGAAGCTCTCCACAAGATATTCGTTGAACCAAATATACATAACCAAACTTTGTCTATTTAATTCGTAACGAGAAACTGCACTATAAATTTACTAAGTTTAACATTATAGAAACATTAAGGAAGATCTAATTCAAGACCTGTGCATGAGTTTTCCCTTTAGCCTCAGCAATTTCATGCAGAACTCGCTCCTCGTGGACTGCATTGGACCCCCACGGGGTTCCCTTGCCTCCTAAAGGTGAGTAGGAAGTGAGAATGATACTGTTAGCCTTGCAGAAGTCCCTCAATTTCAAGTTCTGCCAAACTGGGTTCATCTCCACCTTTGAATCAAATTTAACAACAATTGAAGAAAACAAAATGACTTTTGTTTCATGTGAAAACATTATCAAAGAAACAGGAAAAACATAAATGAGAGCTCACTTGGTTAACAGCTGGAGGGATGTTAGCAATATCCAAAATGGTTTGAAGCTTCTACAAGAAAAGTTGCTGACACCTATTGACTTTGTAAGACCAAGTTTTTGACACTCTTCCATAGCTGCCCATACAGACTTGTAATCCATTGTAAGCAAAGAATCCTTTGGCAGGAATAACGCATGCCCTGCTGCTGGGTTCGAGCTTAGTGGCCAATGTATCAGATATAGATCAAGGAACTCCAATTTTAGATTCCTACAAAAATGAAAGAAAAAAAAAAGGAATGCTCAATCACGCTCCATCATTTAAAACATACCATGGGAACGTTTTACCATTCGCCATCTGTATAAAACAAATTAAGAGTGTTTCCTTTGAAAATTTTATCCGTAGTTGGAAAGACTTCAAAGATAACATGCGAATCTTTCTATATATGTGCTTTTGTATCTCTTTCATTACGGAAACAAGTTGGATATGGTACCTTAGAGAGTTCTGAAGAGCGGGGACGACACGGTCAGGGTGTGCATCACAAATCCAGAGCTTAGAAGTGATAAAGAGTTCGTCTCGAGATTTTATCAAACCAAGTCGAATTGCTTCAGCTACAGCTTCACCAAGAGATTCTTCAGACTGGTATAGAGTAGCGGTATCTAAATGTCTGTAACCAGTCTTGATTGCGTTCAAAATCGCCAATTTCGCTTCTTCTGATTCAACAAATGGGTATGCAGCAGTGCCCATACCTAATACAGGCATCACACTTCCAGAATTCAATGTTACTGCAGGTATTACTTTCTCCATTTTTCCTCCTCTCTATGTCGATCTCTATCTCTATTTAGTACTACTTGCTTAGAAAAAGATAAGGGGTCGACTAATTAATCTCTGTTTGGTGCTTGTTTGCTTTTGATTGAGTTAGTTCTAGAATGTCGCCAAAATGGACAAAATGGAGATATCAAATATCAAATTATCCCTGACCACTTAAACGGCATCACATTTTGCAGCTGGATAAGGCTCTGTCTGATCG
>JAJJWW010011308.1:0-81813 GCA_023531295.1 Papaver armeniacum | reverse complement strand
CCATGAGAAGGTACAAGATGAGGGTAAACCCGCCAAGTGCACTTTAAGGGTCACCTCGAGTAAGTTTTTAGGGTACATAATCACGACAAAGGCATCGAAACCGACCCGGATAAAAATCAAAGCCGTCGTGGAAATGCTATCGCCTCGATAACAGTTAAGGACGTGTAACGATTAAATGGGAACTTGGAGGCCTTAGGACGATTCATCTCTCGGTCGTCTGACAAGTGCAAGGATTTCTTCGGGACATTAAGGAAAGGAGAGAAGTTTAAATGGACTGAGGAGTGTGAAGAAGCATTTCAGAAAATTAAGCGACATCTCGCGAGTCTTCCGGTGTTACAAAGACCCGAGACCAAGGACATACTAACACTATATCTTGGGGCAACCAGTCATGCCATTAGTGCCGTACTATTCAAGAACGTGGGAGAGGAGGAAAAGCCGGTGTATTTCATAAGCAAAACCATGAATCTAGCAGAGGAACTACACCAGATCGAGCAACTAATATTAGCACCGGTGTTTGCAAATACGTAAGCTTCGGACGTATTTCCAAACTCACAAGATTCGGTGCTCACAAAGTCCTCCATAGAACCGCACTACAACGGCTGTGCCTGACGGATCTCTAAGTGAGTGCACAAATAAAAGATTCGACATTTTTTTACGAAAATGAGAACAGCACTAAAAGCAAAGCAAGTACTTTCGACTTTCCTGAAAACTTCCTCTCACCGACGAAGATGAAGTAGGAAGACATCCCCCAATAGAGGAAGACCAAGAGGACCCGTCCGACCTACTCGAGACATGCAACCCGACACAATGGGAGGTTTTCGTGGATGGGTCATCCAATAAAGACGGATCGTGTCTGGTGATTGGTCTTCACGACGCCAAAGGGCAAAAAGATGGTCCACTCCTTAGGCTTGAATTTAAAGCGACTAACAATGTCACTAATACGAAGCTTTAATACATGCTTTGCGTTGATAAATGAGATGAGAATCCAAGAGGTACGGACTTACAAGCGACTCTCGCCTAGTCGTCCGACAAATCACTGGCAAAGATGCTATACATGACCCTTATTAAAGAAATATTGGGATCTCGCCCAATTCTACATCGCCTGCATACCGAGCATCAAGTTTCTAAGATATCTATAGGAAGGACAATCGCCACGTGACGCCCAAGCATACATTGCCTCCATGTCGATGAGGCAAGCGTCGAAGGCATCGTAGTTATGAGAGTCTTAATGCCCTCAAGACTCCGAGACCGTGAACATCGGCGCACATGTCGCAAAGAACCACTACCTCATCGCATTTGGGCGATGATCGGAGGAAACCGATTCACGAATATCTCAAACAGAAAGTTGCCCAAGGGACGACATGAGATCAACAAAATCAAAATCAAAGCAAATACAGTGACGAGCTCGAGAGACTATGACTCTATACGTAAAGTCATACCTAAGACCATTACTAAGGTGCCCGAGTAAAAGAAGAGGGCATACCATCCTCAACGAATTGCACTATGGGGCAGCTGGAAACCACACTTTCAGGCCGTAGCCTCTAGAAGACGAGCTAAAACCATGGGGGTATTTCGTCGTAGCACGAACGAGGGACGCGAGGCATATGGCCCTCATCTCATGACGAATGCCAAAAATTTGGAAAGAAGATACATGCACCTAAGTAACATTAAACTCTGTTATCAGTCCGGCCTTCGCTAAATGGGGGATCGATATAGTGGGACCTTTGCATGTCGGATCGGGGTAGAGAAGTACCTAATTGTAGCTGCTACCGACTATTTTACTAAATGGGTAGAGGCCGCTCCATCAAACACATACTTGATAAAGACGTTTTCCGATTCATCTCGGGAACACATCATATGTCGCTTTGGAGTACCTAGAAGCAATCGTCTCCGACAATGGGAAACAACTATAGGGCAAGAACATCGACTTGCTATTCAACACCTACAATATTCGAAAGAGCAAGTCTACACCCATGTACCCCCAGAGCAATGGACAGGACGAGATCACAAACAAGACCATCGCCGATAAACCGCTAAGAAGAAGCTTGACTGGGGAATATGGAGAATGGTGCGAAGAACTTTATAACGTTTGTGGGCATATAGGACAACTCGCAGAGAGGCAAACCGGATTATCGCCTTTCATGTTAACATATGGGACCGAAGCCATCCTTCCCACATAAGCAATGATACCTACAACGAGAACCGAAGCATGGAGACGAAACATCTCAAAGAGATCTTATCCTGGCTAAACTCGACGATCTAGAATAAACAAGAGAGATGGCCCTGCAAAAAAACGGAAAATTACCAACGAAGAATCCAAATGAGTACAACAAACGGGTTCGACTAAGAGAATTTCAACCGTGGGCGTTGGTACTAAAGGATCTACCCGATTATGAACGTGATAAAAAAGGCGGAAAATTAGCAAAGACGATGGGGAGGACCCTACACCATTGTTGAGAAGGTAGGTGAGGGGGCATACAAGATACTAAAAACCGGATTTAACACCCGAGCCACGACCGTGGAATGCTACGCGACTAAAAACTATATCACCCATGAAAGAAGGTATGATATATTGTCATTTATTTCCGTGAAAGGACACGTGGGGTTGGAAATATGACAAGTATGTCTAAATGGTCGTTTCGAACCCAGGGCGATGGCATTGTGCAAGTGTCGGGACGAATTACACTAAGACGGACTATTCGAACTCGGGGCGACGGCAAAGTGTGCAAGTTCCGAGGTAGTCCTAGGCCCCGGCGGTTGGAAACCAAAGGGCCGATTGTCGGGGCATGAGTACTCGACAATCGAGCAAATAACATTACTCCCCCTTGCAAGTGGCCGAAATCACTTGCCCAAGAAAGTTAATCGATAACTTCTTGGGATATCGATCCCCAGGCATTAGGAAAGACCAACTACCCTACTACTAGATCTCGAAAGACGGTGATGAGATACCTCAATCGGACATGGCATTGGGCCCGATGACCCTCCCCGTTGAGTGTGTTCGACGTAAACGACATTTATGATTAACCAATCTACTCATGTTTATGCACATAATAACTTAGTCAAAAAAATAAACCATACATCGTCGGGCGTAACATGAGTAAGAACAGTAACATGCATAATAATGTCGGATAGCAAGAAAAAACAATCAAACCGGCGCAGCACCCCATTAAAAAGTGTACGAGAAATCAAGGTGTTCAAACGGATTACAACCCATGGCAAAGGGTAAGATAGCGACAGTCAGCTACAAAAAAGACAAGCTTAATCTTTAGAGGGAACTGCCCCCGGAATCGCCCTCTTAGCAAAGCAAAGATCGGTTCTCGTTTCTTATCAAGCACCGCCTTTTACACGGCTGACCTTCGCAACAAGCTCATCATTAAACTTTGCCTTTTCAAATAGTTGAGATCCGAGTCATTTGCATCGACGCCGCTTCCGCGGTGGCTGCCCGCTCGAGTAATTGAGACTCCTTCCCCTTCAATCGGGCATTCTCCTCTTCCAATGATGCCACCTTCCTCTCGCTTGGCGCCAAAACAACAAGAGCGGCCGGTTACATAATAACAAGACTAAGACAACGACAAGGAAAACACAATACAAGGCGCACCACCTTCCAATAAAGGGGTAACTACTCAATGGTCTCTTCACTTAGACAAGCTACACTCGAGAGAAGACATCTTTGAAGAAAGTTCTATATATCGTTGTTCGTTAAACTCATTAGAAGGGAAATATTTATGATCACTCCATTCGTCCTCCGTCGGAATGGGCTATCTCGCAAACCCGGATAATTGAGCGCGACCCCCACCCAACTCCTCGAAACCTTCTTGGACTCTCCGAGCTTCTCAAGGATTCTTGGCTACACCTCTCTAGCAAAGATTCTCTCCCCCAATATCCGAAGGCGTCTGCGTGCAAGTCTCGAACTCAAGCCCACCGACCACATCACTTTCTGGGTTATCGACCAATGTTTTATCGGCGGCAATATTTTGAACCGAGCTAAGCTCGCCTTAAGATTATCAATTTCCTTAGGGACATACTCAAAAGTCTCATAACGATGCGAATTGAGTCCAGACCAACCCTGCTCCAGGATGATCGATTTTATCATCTTTGTTGACAATCCTTTGTCGTAAATCTCGACACGTGATCCCGTTCTATACACTCTTCAACAAACGATACCTCGTAGCGGATCGGCCTCCGCACTAGAAGTTTCGGCTAAGAAGGGCAGACAAACTCGTGATATTGGCACTGAATCAATCATAAAACACGTGAGAGCTAAGTAACTACCTTCGGTCTCGGCTAGTCGTTTTCCGGCCCGGATCGCTCGCGCTCTTGCCGTAATAAGAGATGGAGATTCTCTCTCGGCAACCTCCCTACGCCGAATGGCAGCGCTAGCAACGAACGGTTGACATCCTAAAACACCAACAAAGTCTGTTAGTACCGAATTTATAACGTGAATGCATAACCCGATCAACACAACTCACCAAAGAGGTCAAAGTACTCTTCTGTGCCGGTATCATACAACGAGACCGCCTTGATTTTCTCTTCATCTCGACAAATCGAAGCAAAAATCAGAGAAAATGAGAGCTCCAAGGAATTACACATAGGGCTCCGAGACGGTAAGGAGGTGCTGCTCCCTGAATTAGAACCAAAGGAAAAGGGCCTAGAAACTAGCCCCGTGCGTGTTCTCTACTTCACGAGTATCCGCATCATCCCCACCCACTTCTCCGATTGCTTCCTCCCCTTCATCACCATCGGCTTCGTCCTCTCCATCAAAAAAAGCTCATCATCATCATCACCATCGACTCAAGATACACAACACCACCCAAGAACAACCCCCTCTGGTCAGACCGATCACAGGGCACAGTTTTTTCTGGGACGCGTAAATCGCCCTTAGTCTCCTTACCCTTTCCAGTGGGATTCCCACCTACAAGGGTAGACGAAATATCGGTTTTCCGAGGCGACTCATGAAATGCGATAAAGGAAGCCGATCCTCGAGATCCTCACCATCCTCGCCGGGCACCTCCAAGATCATCGACTCTCGCCGGCACGCATGGGCCAATGTCGTAATCATTCAAGGAAACAAATAGGGGCAAGTACATGTACTGCAAAGAAGGAGTAATATATTTGTTACCTTCCCTCAAGCTTCCTCCTTGGCCCCGGCACTTTAACCCCTATCCCTTTGCGAAGAACGAGAGAATCAAAAGGAACGTTCGGGAACTTAGACCGAAAAACGAGAAATTAAAACATCGCCCTATCGATACCCGAGCCGATCAAATAAATCTAAAGCCAAGAAACATACTTACTCGATCAACATTGACCACCCTTAAGGGATAAGGCTCCTGGACGGAGGAGGAAAATTGCCGCTTAAGGGGACCCGAGATAACCAAAGGAACTCGGTCCCAAGCCGCATCACTAGTATGACGGGCATGTCTGCTGGAACTCTTCCCTCGGGATCCTTGTCCAACAAAAGCTTCTTGACACCCTCAGAAGAGTTTTATGACGATGGGCTAGCAAGAAAACCAGCAAGGTCACCATTGGCAGCAGTCCCGCTTCGATAGTTATCGCTAGAAAACGACAGAGTATAGTCACCCGCCCGGGGAAGCGGATGTAGGTGGACCAGTGGTAGGAGTACACTCGCCTCGACTGCGCCTCTCCCACTCGGATAAAATACGAAAGGTATTGCCATTCCACCGAGCCAAGGCACGGATGGGCGAATCTTAAAAGAGCCTCGTACTCAAAATGAACTACTGGGATCGCACAAAGGAAAACGCAGCCCGAGCTCTTAGCCGACCCCCGGCGACAATGGTCGCCTCGGAGTGTGGAAACTTTTAGAACATCATCCTTCTTTAAACGCCTTTTTTGGCCCGACAAGAGCCTGACATCATAGCCATGAAGATCGACCATCTTTCACTATTTGGACGAATTGTTCATCCGACAAGTCTCTCGCGCTTCTGTCAGCCCCCATGAAAACGAAGAAGGATTATCAAAAGATAGAATCCAGTAGTACGATAATCATGCCTGAAGGGCTCTCCATAACAAAACAGAGAATCAAGCTAAACACCCGTCTTCATCGTAAAAACACATAGCTCACGCACCTTTTTCCACCATATAAGGGGTTGAAGACGCCATGAAAGTCAGGTAGACAGAGGAGTAAAATACTACCTAATCGAAATTACAATGCACAACGGAGACTGAAAAGACCAGGACAAGTGAAGGAAGAGGAAAGTAAACCTATGGAGAAGATAACTAATGGCGAGGAAAGAAGCAGAGGAGAACGGAGAGAGATGAGAAAAAATGGCTAAGGAAAAGTAAAGAGAGAATGAGGTTTAAGGATCAGACTTATAAAGCTCACCTGTGGTAACCGACGAGGAAGGTAAACCGGTTGCAGCAAATGAAGAAAGTGGGGAACAAAGATGGCGCAACCCGGCATGACCGAGGACGTGGGAAGACGAGGCGGTTTTTCCCCACGTGTCGATCACACGAGTGAAAGAAGGGGAATAAATGTAGGTGCAAATAATCCACAGAGATAGGTGGAACCATCTCCGCCAAGGGCGCACACAAGAGAAACAAGTACTAGAAGCACCGAATCACCTCATCGTGTACATGGGCGAGGAAAGAGGAACGGAGACAGCTCGAGAAGTCGACATAAAGGAGAAAAGCTGATGTGATGCTCATCGAGTTCGAGGATAATTAATGCACCGACTGGGTTGGTGAAGAGATAAGAGAAGCTCGGTCGAAGCGAGACTCGCCAAGAATCAAGGGGCTTACACCGATCACCTCCACCAAACGAACGACACGGTGATGACACCACTGCCAGATGATTCGGCTCGAGGAAAAGGAGAGATCGATCAAGCACCGACAGCAAGTCGCCCGAGAAGAACATCCAGAAGCTATACCGGGGCTCAACACCGTAATATCGATGTATCACCACCGCAACTATAAATAGAGATCGTGTAGGAAGGTAGAGAGAGAGTTTTTTGAGAGCAAAAGAAAGAAGTGATAGATAAAGTGTTGATTGTATTGGGGAGAGAGCATTGTTGTGTAGATTGGATCCTTGTAATCTTGTGTGAAGTAATAAGATCATCCCTAACCACCGTGGACGTAGGGTAATCATGCCGAACCACGCATATCTTGTGTTCTTCTATGTCTTTTGCTTATTTACTTCTTAGCATACGCCTAAAATCTTTTGGATGTAGTAGTAGGATTTTCTACATCTACAGATATCAAGATGTTGCATGAAGCAACAACTTTAATCCATCCTTTAGTTTTCACATTACTTTAGCCTCGAACACATTGGATTTGTTCATGAGCAACCCAGTATGTACGAGATACGACTAGTACTGCTCATAAGACACATCCAAATCAATCCGGCACTTTAATTTATTTTTTTTAAGAAATGCAGTAATAGTTTTTGTGTGAAGTTCGCAATTTGTTACTCGTGTGTCCATATAGCCAACGCCAGATATTTAAAGTTGACCCTAGTCAACATGGTTGACCGTCTTGACTCTTTGTTGATACTGAAGCACAATTTTAAGGTGGTACGACTCTGAAACTCACAATTTGAACTGTCTAGGAAACATATAAAATTCCTACCTCACAACCCTAATCCAAGAAAACAAAAATCAAGAACTAGTTTTGTAGTGTTTTAGTTTTAGAGAAGAAGAACTGTTTGCGCCGGCAACTGAACATTAGATCATGTCGACGTCGAACATCATCGTTGAGATCCCACAAGAAACCATATTTGAAATTCTTTCATGGTTACCCGTAAAATCTATTGCAAGGCTCAAGTGCGTATGCAAATTCTGGCGTTACTTCTTCTCGAATGACTTACAATTTGACAAGCTGCACCACGAACATGCTACCAAGAAAAACATTAATATAACCCGCTTTATTACTAGCAAAGCAAACAGATTACTCTTTTGCTCGGTCGATGTTCATGATACTCGTTTACGATGGGACTATAAGTATCACCCGTTGTTTAGTAATAATAAAGATGAGTCTGTTGAGATTCTTGGTTCCTCTAATGGCTTAGTTTGCGCAAGTGCTCAATGGGATACTATAATTTGCTTTTGGAACCCAGCTATGAATGAGTATAAGACTATACCGATGCCCGAAAACGAATCCCCTACGCACATTGATTCTTAGTTGAGGTATGGATTCGGTTACGATCTAAAGCGTAACGATTACAAGTTGGTAAGAGTTCAAAGCTACGGGAATACAGTTAATGTTTCAGTTAAAGTTTATTCATTAATTTTGAATGCATGGAAATCTATTTCTGCGTCTGACAATATGCCTTATAGACTTTCTGCTGCTGGACCAGCAGCATCGTATTTGAATGGAGCTGTTCACTGGTTAACTTTGGACCTTCAAGTTATAGTCTCTTTTGATCTTGCAGAGGAGATATTTCATGAAATACCCGGACCTCAAGAACTGGACCGTCCTTCCAGCGTTAATGACAGGTATTCGAAACACTTAGATGTTGTGGAAGGGCTTCTCTGCATTGTTAGTATCCTTCTTGGTGGGATATACGGCGATGTGTGGGTGATGAAAGATTATGGTGTGACAGAGTCTTGGTCTAAATTATTCAGGATACCTCAATATGCAATAGGTTTTTCATATTTTAAGGTTCTTAAGTCTATGCACAATGGTGCTAAGTTTCTGTTAGATGTTCAGTTACAAGAAGGAGATGATACAACTGTTTGGGCTTTATATGACCCGGAAGATCGATGGGCAGGAACTATTAATAAAGATAATACATTGCGTTGGTCCAAGGCAACAACTGTTTACGAGGAGCATTTAGTTTCTCTACTTAATGCACCGAAGCAATTATATGATGCACCTGCTCCAGAAGAAGAAAATGAAAGATGCAAGAAGAGAGCTAGATTAAGTTAGACTAATGCAGTTGTGATCCAGTAGTTGGTGATGAACCAGTCTAGTCAAACCCAACATTCTTCCCTGATTAATTGAATACGTTAAGAAGAAACATAAAGATTATGCTAATTGATGCTTAATTTTTTATGATTATGAATGAGTTAGTTTCTACTTATCTTACTTTAAATTTGTCTGCAAATGAAAGAGTCAGGTTCTATACAAAGTCCTTCTTCGATCAAAAATGAAATAAAAATATAAAATGATTTTCCCTCCTTGTGACATAATAAATTCTACTAGTAGTTTGCGTAACTCCCAAACCACAACTATGATGACAATGAATGAGACCAAGCCAAATGAATTTGCTATATTTTCAATCTATTAAGACCTTTTCCTGAGAATTGAAGTCCACCTTAATAAGTTTTCCTCCAACAACCATCATCATAATCTCTTCTATCCTTGCAAAACCATATCTCCTCTAGTGATTTTGATAGTTTGCTATGTCATAACTATCAAACTGAAATAAAAATAGCTCTGATGACGTGGCAGAGACTCGAAAGGCGATTTCTCACGAGTTTTAGCTCGCCATTTTTCCGTGATGGAGGTTGTTTCTTTAGCATCTTCGAGTGATTCGCAGCGAAACGAAGAGCAAAGATCATTAATTGAAGAGAATTTGAACTTGGGGTTAGCTGATTGTTGGAAAAATTGGGTAAAAACAGAGGATGAAATAACACAGGAAGAGATTGTTGTACTCCAAACTTTCAAGGCTCATAAGATTTCTTTTAGACGATTATTTCTACCCTCCCAATATCAATCAAGGCGATTACAATGTATGCGAAATAATGCCTTGAGGATACAATGAAAGCCCTACAAATTAAAAATTGGATTCAAGGTTTGTACCCCTTTGACCCAATCAAGAACACACTATAAAAGTTTCGTGATGCTTTAGAAAGAGATAAAACAATATTGATTTTTAGAATGAGAGAATACCTTCACTACTTATAGGGATATTCATTCCTATTGGAGATGCCTCTTCACTTCAAAAGACACATAAGGTGTCTATTGGGAAATGGTTGTGTCTTTATGAACCATCACACCCTTTGGATGTGCCTCTTCATCTCCAACTAACATCCATTGTGTCTATTCGACACAGGACGCTCCCCCGTCGTAGAGGCAAACCAAAAAACAAAACCGTTTTATTTTCTATGTTATTGAAAATATCCAACACTGATTTCCCTCGGTTGAGTAAATATTTGGGTGAAAATGGAAGTCGAATAGAAAACCCAAGATATGTTTCGAAATTGGGTTTGAATGGTGTTTGGTCCTCATTTTTACTGAATGAGAATGGGAAGAGTAATGAAGTCGGTCCTATGATTTATCAACTGGTGATGATGGGGGATAAAGAAGGGGTGTCAATTTCTTCTAAAATTCTCCAAGAGGAAGTTAAAGCTTGTGAGGAATTAGTGATTGGAGTGCGTGTAGGTCGAAAACTTCCATTCTCGATGGTGAAAAAAACAGATGAACTGTGGAAGACGAAATCGGAGGTATCAATTACTTTACACAAACTGCAATTCATTTGTTTTCAAATTTATGAATGTAGATGATAGGAATTTAGCCCTAGATAAGGGGGCTTTCTACATTGGTAAGAGTCCGTTTATTGTCGACCCCGGAGTCCATGGATTGAAAACTCCATTGCACAATTGAAGTCTATTCCCGTGTGGATTATGATTTATAATGTTCCTCTTCATCTCTGGAACAATATAGGTTTGAGTCCAATTGCTAGCTTTGTAGGTAAACCATTGTTGATGGATGAGTGCACTCGGAATAAAACTAGGTTTATGTATGCTAGAGTGCTTATAGAGATTAACATCGATTTTGTGTTTCCCAACTCAATTCCACCGTGGGTTGATGGAAAATTTGTTATGAACCTCCCGTGGAATATCAATGGAAACCTCGAAGTGTGCTCTTTGTTCATCCTTTGGCCACTCTAGCAACATATGTTCGTTAAATGGGGCTAAGAGTAAAACCCGCAGGACTCCCCTCGGAAGAAGAAAACCTCCTCGACTCTAGAGAAGAGCCAGTCATTTTCTAAGGAGACGTCAATTGAGAAGGAAAATGATGGAGGTGTGAATATTGAGAACGTAGATGTGCTCATCCCACCCATTGATGTGCAACCCAACCAAAGAAATGATAGTAGATCGTGTATGAGCTTTTGAGAAAATGGCGAGATTGGTGATCCGAATGAAGAACCATTTATTGAAAGCAAGACTTATCCTAGAAGGAATAAAGAATCAAGTAAGAGGTGTTTCAAACCAAAGCAAACTCCAATTTGTCATTTGAACCCTTTTGGCGTTTTGAGCAAGTTCGAAATTGTTAATCTTTGAAATGGTGGAACCGCTCCTAAGAGTCGAGAAGAAGAAGACAAGTCGCTTGATATATCTTGCGAGTTGAGAAGAACCATGAGGATATGGTTACTTGTGAAGATGCAAGCGAGGAGTCCGAGCATGGAACCGATGTGGAAGAGTTGTGTGTTGAAAAGTTGAAGCCTTTAGAGGATATCTCTCGAAGAAAAACAATGTCGAGAGTGCAACATATAGGTTCTCTAATGAATCTAAGTTCCTTACTAGAGCACCTATTGGAGATAAAGAAGCCGAGGCGAAAAACATCTTTGGTGGCATCGTAGATAGATACAAATCCTTGAAAGGCACAAGGATTTGGGTCCAAGCAATGAGAAATTAGGTAGAGGAAAAAGAGCTTCGCCAAGAAGAAGTCGTAGAATTCTGCGTGATGCTCTTGAACTTTTCTTTTAGTTTGCTAGGTTTGCTATCTATGTGGCATTGCTTGTTTGGGTCGGATTTTCACCTTCTCTTGTTGCTTTAGGCGTCTTCTTCTTTGTATTCTCTTTTTCTTTTTCAATAAAATTTTAACCTTTTTAGTCAAAAAAAAAAGATACAATCATTATGGATAGAGAACTAGAACCAGAAGAACTAGCGTATAGTATTATGCCTTCGAGGAAAATATTTTCACAAATTATTTTAGCTTTTGTTTTTCCTCTTTCTTTCATTTATTTAGCTCAAACCAAAATTTCGATAACCCAACCGGTGGATGGTTTTCTTTTTTCCTCTTTGGTTTAACATCGAATTGGGCAAGATGAAATTCATCCACTATGCATGGCTTAGCATCAATTTCGGAATTGGATTTTTCATTATTCGGTCTGGTTACTCTTGTACTCTATCTTCTTTCTTGTTCTTTCGCTTCTCTCTACTTCAGCCGTTGTTTACACCATTGCTTGTTCTTATATATACTAAGGCCTATTCCTATGCACATGCCAAAAAAACGGTGTTTGGCATGCCAGGTGGCATGCCAAACCATTTGCACCACTATGGGGAAACCGCTGAGCGATCGAATCCCTATCGAGTGATATTCATAATATCTCCAGCGATAAAGTCTTTATCGCTGGCGATATTGTCAATATCGCTCGGAATTCACTATATCGCTGTCGATATAATCAATATCGCCACCATTCGAGTTTCTGACGCCTATAAATACCGCAACTATACTCCCACCTCTTCTAAACTCTTCTCAATTCTTCTTCTTGAAAACCTTCAAAACCACCGATTTTCTTAAACTTTTGTTCTAAAACGATTATCTTAAAAGATATGGAGAGAAAAAAAAAGAAACAAAAAGGGAAAGTATCTACTAGTACCCCGAGGAGTGGAGTAAGTTTTGTTGTGGATACAAATTATGAGTTTAATAATGTTAGACTAGTAGCCTAATGTGAAGGTGTATTCTAATCACCTTTCGATAATGAGGGGCGATGTAACGCTATACATCTAAGAGGTGGATGGACTGAGTTACGTACAATTTTTCAATTACTTCCTCCGCCGTCTGCTCATGAGAGAGTGAGAAGATATCCTTGGCGACATCTATATCAAATACAACCTAGAAACCACAGGACTCAAGGTGTTCAAATTATATTAGAACGATGGTGGAAGACTACAAACACGTTCTTTTTCAAGGACTTTGAATGCGGTAAGTCAGTCTTTTCTAGTAATTTAATTTTTAGATTATGTGTTTTGTTTCATAAAAATCAACAAATTCTAATTATGAATAATTATTGTTAATAGGAGTTACACCAATAGATTTATGCATGTTAACCTAATTCCATGCCAAGGAACTTACTTCCATTTAATAGACTAAAGTGGTTATCAAGATAGATGGAAAGAAAGACTTCCTTTATACTCAAATGAATTAGGAGGAAATCCTACACATAGACAATTAAAAGCGTATGGGTTGAAGGTGTCCGGGTTGAAAAGTTTTTCAGCCGTTATCTTTGTAAGAATGAATGAAAATAGGGGTGGTAATCAATATTTGATCCCCGAATTATTTTGAGGAGCTAGAACGTCTGTTTGTATTGTGGACACTTTGGCCAATCTCTGTTTCCAAATGCTAGCTCGGTAGTGTTAATTGGGTTTCTCGAAGCATTAGAAGATTTAGAGCAAGCACCAACATATGATTGGGGACTGCGATTTTATCGAGATTTACATTGCCCTAAGTGATAACTCGACGTGTGATAAAGATAGTTTTAATGCTTTTGGGGAGTTACGGAGGTAAGAACCAATCTTTTTCACATTATGTATTTATTTGTCATTTTCATATGGAAAAGTTATTAACTTTCTTTGAATGTTATTATTTTCAAAGATTGGGTGGTATACATATTTCCATGTTTGGAAACCTTGTCTCAAGAATTATACGAATGTATTTCGATCATACGAAAGTATGATTCTCGAGAATTGGGAAGCCGCACAGTTGAAGATGGTCAACATCTTGCTATTGTTCATAAGATTGACATTTGAGTAGAACAAGCCATAACCTTATCTCACAAATTATATGAAGCAGTACCTGAGTTCCAAGAAGAACTAGGTCAGACAATGGTAGAGTTAAGCCTTAGAAGGATGGTGTTATACAACCCTATTTCTGAGAAGGGTGTTTGGTATTATGGTGAAAGACATCTTCTTCTGTTGCAATGGAGATCAGTGATAGCTATCAACCCTTATCCCAAGATGGATGTTTCAAGATACGATTACTTCAAATTGATAAGGGAAGGTCATCGTTGGCAAGAAGTTTGATGAATTGATCCAGGAGCCGATGGACAGAAATGAGTACCTATCTTGGTTTAATACTATTTTCAAGCTAAATATTTCCTTGCAACCACAAAGTTTGGGTCGGATGGATTTCCCAACTTTAGGTAGGTTGCCACTTGACAATGAATTTCTTCCTTCCCAACCTCCACCGAGAGACGGTGACGTATTTGCATATCCTTCTCAAAGTTCATCGTCATACATGCCACCATTTTCTTGGGAAGTAAAGACTATATCCAAAGACATCCGGAGAGATTATTACTTATCCAATTGTTTCTAGTGCACCTACTCGGACTTATCCATACCTCCAATGCTACACCGAGTATCGAACCCGATGTAATGATTATGATGCTCTTGTTCGTGGAATCTTAATATGCACTTGGAACAGATGCAAATCTTAAGGGAAAGCATGATGTATGACATGAGTCCCAGTGTTGGAGCTGGTAGAGGATTGAGTCCCAGTGTTGGAGCTGGTAGAGGAATGAGTCCCAATGGAAGTTATCAAAGTCGTCAAAGTCAGCAAAGTCGTCAAAGTCATCAAAGTCGTGGAAGTCAGCAAAGTGGTGAAAGAAGATTGAGACGTCGTCATATGGAGGAGGTACCAGAAAGTTCAACTCCAAACATGGTGTTAGAAAGTCAAGCAGTACATGGTGTTGAAGAAAACATTGGCATGGATACAACTCCTACACATATGTTTAGTCATTTGCAAACTGACATACTGACTCCAGGTGGTGGTGTGAACATGGAAGTAGTTAGGCAAACGAATCAGTATACCCCAATTGCCTCAACCTCATCGGATTTCAACCATTCCAGCAACAATATCAACCACACGTATTTCAAGATTTGTATAATGTTCCCATACCCCGTACTCCCATTGCTTATCAAGGTTATGGTGATTCTGATGAGACTCAACCACCAAGTCAGTCTCAAACCGCACCTTAATTAGTTTGTTGAATAACTCTATGGATCCACAAAATGCGGCAATTGGATCTTTGGTCCTAGGAAAATGGACAAGGAAACGAACAAGGAAATGAGTATTTAAAATGTTTTCTTTTAGTTGAAATGTGAAATGTAATTTTGTTTTTTAGATTAATGGAAACTATCTTTTAAATTAATATTGATTGAAACCAGATTTACATTTCATTAAAAATTCACCTTGATAGTAGCGAATTAGACCAATAAAAAAGAAAAGAAAGATGAATTTGAGCGAGGAGTCGCTCGAGTCGATTTTGTAAACACGAATAATAAATACGGCCTTACTAAGAAGTTATACCACAACTATCAGTGGGTCATCCACTTTTCTCTGAGTGGGTATGTGGAAATACGCTATCATGATCCATGTTGTTTCCTTTGTAGTCAAATCCACTTCGGTTATGCACTATGCATGGTGAAATGAATTTGAAGTTAGGTTGGAATTGGTTGAAATCAGGTAGGGGGAAATTGGAGCCGTTAGATGAATATATGATGTTTATTATCATACTAACGAGAGATAGCTTGACCGTCGGGCGATTTGAAGACTAACGAGCGATTTTTGACCATCGGCGACGAAGACTCTATCGCTCGCTGGAAACTCGCTCGTGTATGCCTATATGCCGTAAATAACATATTGGCATATGAGTTTGGCAGTTTGGCATACCCATAGTGGGCATATATGCCAAATATCATGTTTTGACATGTGCATAGGAAGAGGCCTAAGAAAGAAATCACTTTTAACAAAGTTACAAGTGTAGTTCCCACGGTTTGGAAGAGACTTACGATCACTTTCTTATGGGCCTTTCTCATCATGTTTTATACACCTTATTTACACTTCTAATAGTATCTCGATAACGATACTTGATTAAGCCATTCAAGGGTCTTGATGATATTAACGCCCACATTATTATTGGTATAATAGATAATATCATTTACACGATCGGGTTCGTTTACATCAGCATAATGTGGCACTTGGCAATTCTAAAGAAATTCTAAAGAGCAAAGCTTTGATTAAAGGTAATATTTGGATGGCTTCGTTTATCTTTATTACGGTACAAATATTTTTAATGATCGTAATAGCCACCTTCCATAATCTAGTAATTGCTAATGGGAGAATAGGTGTAATGGGAAAAGTTAGTTTGGGAATATTTTTTTTCTTGTTGATGTCTATTTTGATTCACATTGGTCTTGTGGTCCAAACTGTTGTGTACTTCGTCTGCAAGTCGTATCATCACGAGGACATCGATAAATCTTGGTTAGCCGAACATTTGGAAGCGTATAACGTAGGTGATTATGATCCTTTGATGAGAGACAAGGATATTGTGATTGCAGGAAATCCTACAACACACCCCTAATAATAATTTCTAGATCTAAATCTTATTAATCATCTAAATCTCAAATAAAGTACTAGAAATATAAAGAGAAACAAGGATTTTTTACATGGTTCGATCAATGTGATCTACATCCATGGTTCTTCACTATGATTGTTTGGATTACATGAGTATTACATTTAGAATCTCCATTAATGGGTTTTTGGTAGAGCTCTAGATCTAGTTTTTGGGGAAGAAGATGATAAAGAAAATAAAATCTCTCTCAACAAATGTGTCTCTTTTACAATTATGTGTATCCTCTCCCTTCTCTCTCTCTCTCCGCCTTCCTCTTTATATAGGTGTTTACATAGTGGATGACAGCTAATATGTAGTGGAGTACAGCTAATTTCACCTCAGCTCGTGTTGTGCTATGTTCTCTCGCGCTAAGGAAATGAATGAATCTCGCGCTAAGGAAATGAATGAATCTCGCGCGCTAAGGAAACAAATGAATCTCGCGCGCTAAGGAAATGTGTTATGCGATACTTTGCCCCTACATTTTGCCTTTTTTTTCTTGAATATTGCTTGAAGAGCGATCTTTAAGGAAAAATACCCTTGTTGTAGTTGTTGGAGTGAGACGCGTGATGTTGAAGTAGCCTTTGATCTTTGTTGATGAAGGAACTACGCGAAAGAATAGTTTTATTGAAAAGTACATACTTGCCTCTATTCTTTTGTGAAGTTCCGAAACTTTGTTGTGTGTAGTATGTGCGAAATAATGAGTGTCATTCCTTGAAGTATGGGAAGTATGAAGTATCCTTGAAGAAGTATAGAAGTGTCCGTCCTTGAACGCGAATAAGAAATATCCATCCTTGAATGCGAAAATATTACTTCATGTTCTCTGCCTCATGTTGTGCTCTATTCTTTTGCGAAGTTCTGAAGCTTTGCTGTTGTTGATCATAAGCTCTTGATGGAAAGATTCAGTATTTTTGATTTTGGCTCTGCGTACTTGGTGTTGGAGCAATTGAGATGATGTTGTACTTGTGCGAGGATCATGTTGTTTGAGGTTGAAAATTGGTTGTTGATGTTGAACGACTTGGAGCTTTAATGGGCTTGGTACTTTAGAGATTTTGTTGAGCTTGAGTGTCTTTAGTCTTGTAAAGACGATGCTTTGTAGGTTATTGATGAATTGTTGTGTGTGGTTTCTATGACATGTCTTCAATTTTGCTTACTCCATTGTTGGTGAGAATTCTTGTTATTCATGAGTGAGCGTCTTCTTTGGAAATGATTTTGACCGAGAAGATAAAAAACATAAAATGATTCTTTGGTAATCCATAGTTGCCTCTGTTCTTTATCTATGAGGGGAGAATCCTTGAGAAAACGTTGGATGAGTTAGTTGTTTCTTCAAGTCTGTCTTCTTTGTTGTGGATTCGGAGTACTTATCTCTTTGAATTGTTGATACCACCCTTCATTCTTGTCATGCCTCTGCCTCTTCTTTTCTTCTCATGCGGTTGTATAATCGGTTTCAAGTTGTTGATGCGAAATAGTTGAGCGAAATAATCACATACTCCTTTGGTGATGTCATCCTGTTTATCGTGCCTCAGCTTCCTGTATGGTATTGATTCCTTTGTGCTTTATCATGTGAAATTATCCCATAAAATTTTGGAAAACACTTGTGCGATTATAACGATAATGTGATGGTTATGCCATGAAATGCATATGCAATGCTTATGCCATGAAATGATTATGCGATGAGAATGTTTGTGCTATGCGAATGTGATGCTTATATGATGAGAATGTTTGTGCCATGCGAATGTGATGCTTATATGATGAAAATGCTTATCTATTGTTGATTAAATGGAATGTATAGATAATATGTGTGTTACTTAGCTTATTGTGCCGCGCTAGTGTTGACGCTATTTCAAATTGCTTCCACTCTTCGTTGCTTTTGCTTTGTCTTTAGTATATGCTTTCCTCTTCGCACACTTGTTGTTTCTCGCATGTTCTTTTACTTGTGCTTCATCTTTCTCACCTTTGTTCTTTGTCCATCTTTAGCTCATTCTATCGCATTGTATTATTGCCTCCATTGTTTATTCCTGCATTATTAGTATCACATAATAATAATATGATCACGATATAGGTCTTCGTGTTTCTTATGGAGGTCTTATTGTGCCCCCCTAAGTAGAGGTCTTAATCAGCCTCACCCTGTTAATAGGACTTATTTTTTTCCCAGGGTATTCATTTTGGTCGCGCGACGAAATCGCAGGAGGTCTTTACGCTTTCGCGCAATGACCCATTGATCTCGCCTTATCATCTTTCGTATTATTGCCTCTACAGGATATATTTATGCGCCAATACGACAGGTCTATACTCTTGTTTGAGTTATAGTCCCATGATATTGACGTCTTTTGACACAATTCAGCTCCCTAATGGAGGGTGTCGTCCTTATCTTCCCCCTGATTGCCCCTTCAAGGAGACGTACCCTTACCGGGTTAGGGTGGGCTCCTCCCATCCAGTGATGCAATAACTAGTTATTTTCGCATACTCGTTCGAGTCTGCTCCCTAAGTGGGGTTTCTTGAGGACCGAGTGTATCATAGCCAGGACTTGTGATAGGTGTAGAATACACCGTATTTACTATCTAGAGTTTATGCTTTCTTTGCAATTTTTGGTGTGAATTGTGTATCTTATGTGTGCTTTTGAGCTAATCAGGTGTTTTGGAGTCATTGGAGCAAAAAGAAGTGGAACTTGCTCAAATTCAAGATTTCTTCTTATCATCTCGAAGAGCACGAAAAGACGAAGCCAATGGCGAAAGATTGGAGTCAATCCGACATCGTATGAAGAATCTGGAAGCATCTGAAGCAAGCAGAAGTTGTCGCAAACTAGAGAACCTACAGAACTGATATAGGCACCTGCTAAAATTACTCAGGGCACCTCCATCTTTATACCTCCCCAGAATAAGTATTCGGTTTCTATTTCTGCAACTTAGAATTCCAAACTTTTGCAACCATTTTCAGGCAAGTTCTTGCCTTTGCAAATTGAACCAAGTTAATTGCCCATGAGTCTTAAGGGTCCATCGAATTCTTATACTACGCACAAGAGATTTCAAAATGGTTACAAAGCACGAAAAGTCGGGTATTACCAAGTAGAAAAGAATAAGACTTGCTGCCATTGGGAATTGATATTGTTGCCATGGATTTTGTTGAAGATCGAAGTCGTGTGTACGGGAGAAGTATGGGTTATACATGAATGTGAATTACTTGGGGAAGGAGCTGAGATCGGCTTTATATAACAACAAGAATCTCGTGTTTGTATCAGCAGAAGAATGCAATCGTACTGTTTGAGGAAATGCCAGAATGATTGTTCTTAGTTTGCAGCTTATGCAACAGAAGTATGGGTCTTGAAATGAGGAAAAGTGAAGTGACTGAGAGATGGTGAAACGGATGGATTGGAGCTGTACAAGGACAGGGAATCAAGGCTGTGGCTGCCATTATTGGCAGTGGTGTTGAATGGCTTGGAAATGGCATTGCAGGAGAGAGTTGCAATTGAGAAGATTGAGCTCATGGTGTTGTTGACACTGGAACTGAAATAGGCACTGTATGATGCAATTGCAAATTGCTTGAATTTGAGGTTTTGATGGTGGAATTTGGTTGAGTTACTTGTTGCCACGCTAAGGTTTGCAGTGGCGGTGAGGTTGAACTCGATCATGTGGGAATGGTGTTGCTGCAATGAGCAGTTGTGGGTTTGAGCTACAAGGATTATGGAGCTGTGAAGACTGAAAAGCTGGGAGTACAAAGAACAGAAGATTGCTCAAGTCTGCAATGAGCTGAGAAGTTAAGAACAGTGATGGAGAGAGTTGCAGGGAACAGATGCAAGCTAGTGCCAAGTAGCTGAGAAGATGAAGAAGAGAATGTTGATGCCATTTGGTGCAGGAATGGCTCGAGGTAAAGATGGGAAGATGTGTGTTGCAGTGGTGTTGATGTTGCAGAGGCGGCTCAAGATTAGGAGTTCAAATTAGGTTTGTGCCTGGCGCTGGCAAGGACGAGATTTCACAGTGGGTATTGAGCTGGAAATGATGGTTATGGAGCATATATTGGTAACTGAAGCTATGGAGAATGGTGGTGCTTTGCTTGATTTGCAACCCGCAATGGATCAAACATGTGGTGTACGGTGATGGAATGTGGAGCAGCAAGGCTAAGCTAGTGTTGGTCTGAACATGGTGGTTTGCAGTGGCAGTGGCAGCTGTATGCTGTGTTTGGTGGTGCAATTGGCTAGGATGGGTTCAAACTGCAGGTTGAGGTGGCTGTGGCAGTAGCTGTGGTTTTGGCCTAGCCTGAGGCCATGTGCGAGGAAGTTCGAATCTTTGGGGAGCAGGCAGAGCAATGGACCTGGAGAATGGATGTGCTACTGATGCTGCTGCAGCTGGGGTAGAAGGCTGTGAACTAGAAGAAGCAGGTGGTAATGTTAGTGATGGTTTAAGGTTCTGGTGATTGTTGTGGTTGAATGAAGGAGGTGCTGTGGTGAACTGGCAGTCAAGCTACAGCTGCAGGTGTGTTGCCAGGGATTGGTAGGAAGTAGCGATGATGGAATTTCAGATAAGAAGGTGTTGAAGGTGGTGCTAGAATTGGCCAGTAGAACAAAGAGGCAATGAAACTGTGGCTGCAATTGAAGCTAAGGCGAGGAAATGATGCAGAAATTGATATTTTATGAGTTGCAGGAGCAAACTGAACTGGAATGGTTAATGCTGTAGAAATTGTGCGAAAAGTGCGCGAGAATGGTGAGCCGGTGGAACTAGTTTCGGTTGCCGGATTTTGGAACCGAAAGTGGGGATCATAATATTTCAGTGAATCACGAAAGGGGTATGTGTTGGATGCATGATTCGATGGTCGGATATATGAGCTACGAGCTACGCTTTTGGGCGCGTTTTCGCAAGAACAAGGAATTGGTTTAGATGGTATTTTGTGATTGTTTGAATTGCAGAGATATGGAGATGAGCTGCTGGGAGTGTGTACTTGCTGGTGACAGTTTCCGATGGTTCGGGTGGCCAGAGACGATTTTCCGACGGCCGGATTCCGACGATGACGTCAGCAATCCGGCGACCCGTTTTGAACCCAAAAAATTCCAGAAGTTATGTTTTCACACATGGGCTTGGTGGACCACTTGGAGATGGGTTTTGAGAAGATTTGACCTAATATTGGAAAGAGTATCCTTTTGGAATGGGAGAAGCATATAAATAGAAAAGTCTTTCTCTAAACCTAAAAAAAAGATATATCTGCAGGAGGGAGACTTCTACTTGTTTTCTAGGGTTTCACATGATAGTTTTCTTCTTTGCTTTCTATGATGATTTCCAAAAACACAAGTAACTAAGTTTTTATTATTGGTTGAAGATGTAGTTGGATTTTGCAACCAAGTTATGATTTTTATGAATTAGTTTTCTCTCAATATTATCGTTTGATTTCTACGGGTTATAATAATTGCATGATTGATGTATTGCAATATGATTGAATGTTTGTTTAGTTAAGTCTAGAATTGATTGAACTCACATCCATATCTATAGCTATTTTAGGGTTTTTCATCAAGCGATAACCTTGAATACGAGTAGCATGATATGATTCTAGGTTGTAGTGATACATCCTTGTAGTCATATGTAGAAATTGACCTTTGTTCGAATTGTTTGTGCAATGTATTTCAATTGCATTGATTAGCCTATTTCTGAAACTTAATGCTCCTAGAATTGAACTTGATTAGCGCAAGGCGTTAGGTTATTCTTTAGGTAGAATTCACATACGCACTCTAATGTGTGTGTTGATGAACTTTGGAAATATATGGAGTATTCTTGCAATAAGGTATTCTATGGCTTTTGATGATAGCGAGATTAAATACGAATTCTATTCATATATTCATAAACTTGTTTACAATTGAAGATGAAACCTTTATCCAATATTTTCATATCCTTGATTTGCGTGTTTACTTTTATTTGTTTTGCTTTTATTTTATTTTAGTATATAAAAATCAGCAACCCCCCGGTGTTTTATATAGGAAACCATAACATATTGACAACCAAGACCTCTCTGTGGGAACGATCCTTTCTTGCCCTTGCTTCATTATATATTTTGAGTAGTAAGAAAGTGTAATTATATTTGTGTCGGCTGACAACCGATCAAATTTTGGCAGAAAAAAAAAAATTTGGGTTTGTATAGTTCGTTTTTAGTTTTGTATTCTTCCAATAAAGCCAAGGGAAGAAGGAATATCTATAATGAAGTTTCAAGCGACAAGGAATTTGAGGGAAATAATCACATTGTCAAGATTCTACGAAGTTCAAGAGTTATCATCAAGAGTTGAAGACCGAAGACGAAGATGAAGGCACCGATAGAAGACCGAAGACGTTTCTATGGATCTTTGTGAGAGTGATGCTAGTTTGCACGTGAACGGATAACGAGGTGAGTAAGCATATTCCGACCTTCGTTAAGTGGTTGATTTCCTTTCGAAGAGATCGTCGGAAAAATGGGTTTTCAAAAATATATAAAAGATGTGGGTTTTCAAAATATTTCGGAGGGTTTTGCCTTCCTACCATTCAACGTGTCGCAGGATTCTCTCTTCATCCCTACCTGGACACATGTGTGACCCATAAAAAGCTGTTTATTATTGAGAGCAATATCATAAAACCCTTTCTTGTGAGGCGAGTCGAGACTTTTGATCACTCCGAACCCGAATTTTTGTCGAGAAGGGATGGTTATCTCTCTCTCAACTTTTAAGAATGAGATTGTGTTCATTTATGTGTCTAATTTCTTATGACTAGTGTGCAGAATTTCTATGTCTTCTTAGCGCGTTAGATGCTATCATTTCGGAGAACTAGTAAGTTGGAAAAATAGGTTTTGTGGGTATATCTCTAGTAAACCCTCACGAGACTATAACTCGTCCACTAGGGACACCTAGGGGTTTAAAGGCCTGTTATTCATGCTAAGAGTAACCGTAGCCTCGACGACACGGAGTTGTATGTATTCTTTATAATTATTTTGTTTGATTTGCTCGAGGACTAGCAAAGTCTAAGTGTGAGGGAATCGATAGGTGTAGAATACACCGTATTTACTATCTAGAGTTTATGCTTTCTTTGCTATTTTTCATTGTGAATTGTGTATCTTATGTGTGCTTTGAGCTAATCAGGTGTTTTGGAGTCATTGGAGCAAAAGAAGTGGAACTTGCTCAAATTCAAGATTTCTTCTTATCATCTCGAAGAGCACAAAAAGACGAAGCCAATGGCGAAAGATTGGAGTCAATCCAACATCGTATGAAGAATACTGAAGCATCCGAAAAAGCAGAAGTTGTCGCAAACTAGAGAACCTACAAAACTGATATAGGCACCTGCTAAAATTACTCAGGGCACCTCCATCTTTATACCTCCCCAGAATAAGTATTCGGTTTCTATTTCTGCAACTTAGAATTCCAAACTTTTGCAACTAGTTTCGAGGCAAGTTCTTGCCTTTGCGACAACCAAGTTAATTGCCCATGAGTCTTAAGGGTCCATCGAATTCTTATACTACGCACAAGAGATTTCAGGCCGGTTACAAGCACGGAAAGTCGAGTATTACCAAGTAGAAAAGAATAAGACTTGCTGCCATTGGGAATTGATATTGTTGCCATGGATTTTGTTGAAGATCGAAGTCGTGTCTACTGGGAGAAGTATGGGTTATACATGAATGTGAATTACTTGTAGGGAAGGAGCCGAGATCGGCTTATATAACAACAAGAATCTCGTGTTTGTATCGAAGAAGAATGCAATCGTAAATCTTGTTTGAGGAAATGCTAGAATGATTGTTCTTAGTTTGCAGCTTATGCAATGTAATACGGGTCTTGAAATGAGGAGAAGTGAAGTGACTGTGAGATGGTGAAACGGATGGATTGGAGCTGTACAAGGATAGGGAATCAAGGCTGTGGCTGCCATTATTGGCAGTGGTGTTGAATGGCTTGGAAATGGCATTGCAGGAGAGAGTTGCAATTGAGAAGATTGAGCTCATGGTGTTGTTGACACTGGAACTGAAATAGGCACTGTATGATGCAATTGCAGCTGCTTCAATTTGAGGTTTTGATGGTGGAATTTGGTTGAGTTACATGTTGCCAACGCTGCGGCAAATGGGCGTGAGGTTGAACTCAGTCATGTGGGAATGGTGTTCTTGCAATGAGCAGTTGTGGGTTTGAGCTACAAGGATTATGGAGCTATGAAGACCGAAAAGCTTGGGAGCACAAAGAACAGAAAGATTGCTCAAGTCTAATGAGTGAGAAGTTAAGAACAAAATGGAGAGAGTTGCATGGAACAGTCTGCAAGCTAGTGCCAAGTAGCCGAGAAGATGAAGAAGAGAATGTTGATGCCATTTGGTGCGGAATGGCTCGAGGTAAAGATGGGAAGCTGTGTGTTGCGGTGGTGTTGATGTTGCGGGCGGCTCAAGATTAGGAGTTCAAATTAGGTTTGTGCCTGGCGCTGGCAAGGACGAGATTTCACAGTGGGTATTGAGCTGGAAATGATGGTTACGGAGCATATATTGGTAACTGAAGCTATGGAGAATGGTGGTGCTGCTGATTTGCAACCTGCAATGGACTGAAACATGTGGTGTACAGTGATGGAATGTGGAGCAGCAAGGCTAAGCTAGTGTTGGTCTGAACCTGGTGGTTTGCAGTGGCGATGGCGATGCAGGTATCTTTGTGTTTGGTGGTGCAATTGGCTAGGATGGGTTCAAACTGCAGTTGAGGTGGTCATGGCGTGGCTGTGGTTTTGGCCTAGCTTTGAGGTCAGTGCGGGGAAGTTCGAGATCTTGGGAGCGAGCAGAGCAATGGACCTGGAGAATGGATGTGCTACTGATGCTGCTGCAGCTGGGGTAGAAGGCTGTGAACTAGAAGAAGCAGGTGGTAATGTTAGTGATGGCTTAAGGTTCTGGTGATTGCTGTGGTTGAATGAAGGAGGTGCTGTGGTGAACTGGCAGTCAAGCTACAGCTGCAGGTGTGTTGCCAGGGATTGGTAGGAAGTAGCGATGATGGAATTTCAGATAAGAAGGTGTTGAAGGTGGTGCTAGAATTGGCCAGTAGAACAAAGAGGCAATGAAACTGTGGCTGCAATTGAAGCTAAGGCGAGGAAATGATGCAGAAATTGATATTGTATGAGTTGCAGGAGCAAACTGAACTGGAATGGCTAATGCTGCAGAAATTGTGCGAAAAGTGCGCGAGAATGGTGAGCCGGTGGAACTAGTTTCGGTTGCCGGATTTTGGAACCTAAAGTGGGGATCATAATATTTCAGTGAATCACGAAAGGGGTATGTGTTGGATGCATGATTCGATGGTCGGATATATGATCTACGAGCTACGCTTTTGGGCGCGTTTTCGCAAGAACAAGGAATTGGTTTAGATGGTATTTTGTGATTGTTTGAATTGCGGAGATATGGAGATGAGCTGCTGGGAGTGTGTACTTGCTGGTGACAGTCTCCGATGGTTCAGGTGGCCAGAGAAGATTTTCCGACGGCCGGATTCCGACGACCGGCGACCGGATTCCGACGATGACGTCAGCAATCCGGCGACCCGTTTTGAACCCAAAAATTTCAGAAGTTATGTTTTCACACATGGGCTTGGTGGACCACTTGGAGATGGGTTTTGAGAAGATTTGACCTAATATTGGAAAGAGTATCCTTTTGGAATGGGAGAAGCATATAAATAGAAAAGTCTTTCTCTAAACCTAAAAAAAATATATCTTCGAGGAGGGAGACTTCTACTTGTTTTCTAGGGTTTCACATGATAGTTTTCTTCTTTGCTTTCTATGATGATTTCCAAAAGCACAAGTAACTAAGTTTTTATTATTGGTTGAAGATGTAGTTGGATTTTGCAACCAAGTTATGATTTTTATGAATTAGTTTTCTCTCAATATTATCGTTTGATTTCTACGGGTTATAATAATTACATGATTGATGTATTGCAATATGATTGAATGTTTGTTTAGTTAAGTCTAGAATTGATTGAACTCACATCCATATCTATAGCTATTTTAGGGTTTTTCATCAAGCGATAACCTTGAATACGAGTAGCATGATATGATTCTAGGTTGTAGTGATACATCCTTGTAGTCATATGTAGAAATTGACCTTTGTTCGAATTGTTTGTGCAATGTATTTCAATTGCATTGATTAGCCTATTTCTGAAACTTAATGCTCCTAGGAATTGAACTTGATTAGCGCAAGGCGTTAGGTTATTCTTTAGGTAGAATTCACATACGCAAATCTAATGTGTGTGTTGATGAACTTTGGAAATTTATGGAGTATTCTTGCAATAAGGTATTCTATGGCTTTTGATGATAGCGAGATTAAATACTTAATTCTATTCATATATTCATAAACTTGTTTACAATTGAAGATGAAACCTTTATCCAATATTTTCATATCCTTGATTTGCGTGTTTACTTTTATTTGTTTTGCTTTTATTTTATTTTAGTATATAAAAATCAGCAACCCCCTGTTTTATATAGGAAACCATAACATATTGACAACCAAGACCTCTCTCATGGGAATGATCCTTTCTTTCACTTGCTTCATTATATATTTTGAGTAGTAAGAAAGTGTAATTATATTTGTGTCGGCTGACAACCGATCAAATTTTGGCGCCGTTGCCGGGGAGGCAGCGGTTGTTAATTATTTTTGGTTTCTTATTTTTGTTTTTAGTCTTTTTCTTATTCTTTGGTTCTTAACCGAGTTTTGAGAATCTCGTTTCAGGTACCAATTGCTATGGACGGAGCTTATTGGAGAAATCAATACGGGTTTCAACCTCAACAACATGAAAACTATCACCCTTACGGGGAGTACAATCAAAATCAATCCTTTGGTTATGATCAATACTCCACGTACCCTTTTAGTTGTTCCCATACATTCCAACCTTCTTATGGTGGGTATATAAGTGAGCAACCACAAAGAGGGGATGATACTTGTGCTCCTATTCATATTTCCTCTAATTTGGTAGATGAAATGCAACAATTTATGGACAGCATGGAGTCAATTCGTAGACAACCAAGCGTGGAACCATTTTCATCGACCGAATGTGCTCATGGTATGTTTGGCCCAATTTCTGATCGTAGTTATGATCATTCACCCATTCAAAGGGAAGATAATTGGCCTAGCAATACTGAAGTAAGTAATTCTACTTTTTCTTTGTCGAATGAGCTTTACAAACAAATGGAACAATATATTCAGAATTTGGATGAATCACTCCAAGAGCTTCAAATAGGTGTTTCCACTTTAAGACAAGGCATTGAAGAATACAAGGAGGAAATGAATAATTATGTTGAAAAAGGCGAACCTTTGGGGACTTTTGTTGATATTTGTGTAGTTAACTCAACTCTTGATCGTAATAATGATCATTCACCTATTCAAAAGGATGAGTTAGAGATTAGCAACACTAAATTCAGCAACGAACAATGTTATGTTGACTATGATAGTGATGATGATTATTATGAAAATACATCGTTTGAACCAATTTATGGTGACATCCCCGAGGAGTGTACAATGGAGTCTTTTTGCGATCAAGGTGAAGTAGAAAAGGAATATGATGACACTAGTATAGATTACTCGAGCATTGATCTTTATAACGATCAAGAACCTATTCAACAGGTAGAGCTTGAGGAAGATGCGATGAGTGGTCTAAAAAAGTTCCTTATGGACAATATTGCATCCGCAAAAGAGTATGTGCCTTACAACAAAGAGGAGTATGTTGAGAATGAGACGGTTATGACCAATATTGTGGAAGACCCAATTGAGCTTGCAAATGATTGTAATGATGATGTTTATGTCGAGACTTTGGTTAAGGCAGAAACGGACGAAGAATGGTTGCAAGGTTTGATAGAGGACCATGATATACAAGAGGTGAATAATTCACTTGAGTTTTTCAAGGATGAAGAGGATTCCGTGATACAAGAGATTGTGCAAGGTTTATCTAACCCTTTGCCTATTGTTTCTTCTCCTTTACCTCTTATTGGTTTGAATGTATGTGCTTCGAGAATATTGTTGGATGACTTTGTTTCTCGTTTTCCGCCATTAGAGATACTTGATTCTCATACTATGCAGGTTTTGGAACAAGAAACCGTGGAAGTACCCAACTTCTATATTCTTTATACACTCCCAAGTGTGGACAAGAATAAGTGTGGGGGAAGCTTTTATCGGTTCATAGCTTCACTTTTGCTTTATTGTACTAATATTTGTGTGAAGCTAGTGTTTGAAAAACAGGTTCTATGGAAGGATCCTCAACTTTTCAGATTGTTGGTATATGGACGATAACAAAAGAGTCGGGCTGGCGACTTTAAACCAAGCGCTAAATGGGAGGCAACCCATAGGTTTTGTATTTTAGTCCCTTTTATTTTTTGTTTTTATAGTTTTCATATCATATTTGCATCCCCATGTTTAATTTCATTGCGTCCGGAATCTATCTTATAAGAGAATTATGACGAATACCTTTCCGTCAGAAAAATTCAGACTGTACGTAGTTCAGTCCAGAGACCATAACTGTCAGACCGTTTATCGAAACACTGTGCCCTTTTGACACTTTGTAGAAAACACGTAGATGAACAACTTTTGTGAAATGCAGTTTTTCCAAATTCCTTACCAATTTGTACAGTTTTTGCGTTTTATCTGCTGTTACGTCAGAATTCAGAATTTTCGGTTTTACACATTGAGGACAATGTGAAGTTTAAGTGTGGGGGAGTCTTTTGCATATAGAGTTTTTAGCCTTTTTGAGTCAAAATTTTCAACTTTTTTGTAAATAGTGAATAATAAACTCCAACTTGTGGTTAGTTTAGAGTCACATAGTATACATGTCGCTAAGATTACATCGAGAATCTCATAATAGTGAAACTTAGAGATGACAGAGAACATGATCGGGTTTCTTAATTGTATGAGAGTTAAAGTTGGATTTAACCATGCCAGTGGCAAATAAGGTGCAGACTGAATTCGGTATTAGAGTAGTGGTCCCCTATAGTGGAGACTACCCATGTTACATAATGTGAGGCACCGACCTTCAATTCTTTGTACCTGTCTAAATTTGTGCTTTTAGAGTGTGTGTCACCGTACGTTAATTCCGGGCAGAATGGTGAGCTGCCCAACCTCCCACCATAGAAGCACTATTTTGATCTCTTGAGTGCTATTTTTATCAATCATGTTGGTGACATCGAATTGCTAACTTACATACCACTTGTAATCTTGTTCGAGCTAGCACCATCCACCTTATCTCTCTTTACACCAACAGTCCATAAACAACATCATCATCAACAAGAGGAGCATCACAAATCTACAAGGAAAGTTGAAGACGTTTGAGGTTTACAAGCAACAATACAAAAAGAGTGAAAATTATCAAGATGAGAGTTCGAGAAGTTTATGATATCGAGACATACAAGTTGTGAAGAATCAAGCGGTACAACACTTATACCATGGCCTTTGTACTTACATTTTTATTGTTTTTGTATTTTCTTTTATCTTATCAAAAAAAAAAAGAAGAAAAAAAAAAGACAAGAGAAAATTTTCTTTAGGTTTGTTAATAGTTTTTTATTATTTTGTTTTGTTTTTATTTTGTATTTGTTTTATTTCTATTTCAAAAAAAAAAAAAAAAAAAAGAAGAAGAAAAAAAAAAAAAATTTTATTTTGGGTTTGTATAGTTCGTTTTTAGTTTTGTATTCTTCCAATAAAGCCAAGGGAAGAAGGAATATCTATAATGAAGTTTCAAGCGACAAGGAATTTGAGGGAAATAATCACATTGTCAAGATTCTACGAAGTTCAAGAGTTATCATCAAGAGTTGAAGACCGAAGACGAAGATGAAGGCACCGATAGAAGACCGAAGACGTTTCTATGGATGCTGTGAGAGTGATGCTAGCTGCACGCCGAACGGATAACGAGGTGAGTAAGCATATTCCCACCTTCGTTAAGTGGTTGATTTCCTTTCGAAGAGATCGTCAGAAAAATGGGTTTTCAAAAATATATAAAAGATGTGGGTTTTCAAAATATTTCGGAGGGTTTTGCCTTCCTACCATTCAACGTGTCGCGATTCTCTCTTCATCCCTACACCTGGACACATGTGTGACCCATAAAAAGTCACATTTATTATTGAGAGCAATATCATAAAACCCTTTCTTGTGAGGCGAGTCGAGACTTTGATCACTCCGAACCCGAAGTTTTGTCGAGAAAGGATGGTTATCTCTCTCTCAACTTTTAAGAATGAGATTGTGTTCATTTATGTGTCTAATTTCTTATGACTAGTGTGCAGAATTTCTATGTCTTCTTAGCGCGTTAGATACTATCATTTTAGGAGAACTAGTAAGTTGGAAAATAGGTTTTGTGGGTATATCTCTAGTAAACCCACACGAGACTATAACTCGTCCACTAGGGACACCTAGGGGTTTAAAGGCTTGTTATTCATGCTAAGAGTAACCGTAGCCTCGACGACACGGAGTTGTATGTATTCTTTAGAATTGTTTTGTTTGATTTGCTCGAGGACTAGCAAAGTCTAAGTGTGGGGGAATCTGATAGGTGTAGAATACACCGTATTTACTATCTAGAGTTTATGCTTTCTTTGCTATTTTTCGTGTGAATTGTGTATCTTATGTGTGCTTTTGAGCTAATCAGGTGTTTTGGAGTCATTGGAGCAAAAAGAAGTGGAACTTGCTCAAATTCAAGATTTCTTCTTATCATCTCGAAGAGCACGAAAAGACGAAGCCAATGGCGAAAGATTGGAGTCCATCCGACATCGTATGAAGAATCTGGAAGCATCTGAAGCAAGCGAGAAGTTGTCGCAAACTAAAGAACCTACAGAACTGATATAGGCACCTGCTAAAATTACTCAGGGCACCTCCATCTTTATACCTCCCCAGAATAAGTATTCGGTTTCTATTTCTGCAACTTAGAATTCCAAACTTTTGCAACCGGTTTCAGGCAAGTTCTTGCCTTTGCAGCTGAACCAAGTTAATTGCCCATGAGTCTTAAGGGTCCATCGAATTCTTATACTACGCACAAGAGATTTCAGGCCGGTTACAAGCACGGAAAGTCGGGTATTACCAAGTAGAAAAGAATAAGACTTGCTGCCATTGGGAATTGATATTGTTGCCATGGATTTTGTTGAAGATCGAAGTCGTGTCTCTTTTGGGAGAAGTATGGGTTATACATGAATGTGAATTACTTGCGAGGAAGGAGCCGAGATCGGGCTTATATAACAACAAGAATCTCGTGTTTGTATCAACGAAGAATGCAATCGTCTTTGTTTGAGGAAATGCCAGAATGATTGTTCTTAGTTTGCAGCTTATGCAACAGAAGTACGGGTCTTGAAATGAGGAGAAGTGAAGTGACTGAGAGATGGTGAAACGGATGGATTGGAGCTGTACAAGGACAGGGAATCAAGGCTGTGGCTGCCATTATTGGCAGTGGTGTTGAATGGCTTGGAAATGGCATTGCAGGAGAGAGTTGCAATTGAGAAGATTGAGCTCATGGTGTTGTTGACACTGGAACTGAAATAGGCACTGTATGATGCAATTGCAGCTGCTTCAATTTGAGGTTTTGATGGTGGAATTTGGTTGAGTTCTGTGTTGCCAACGCTTTGCAGCTGGCAGTGAGGTTGAACTCAGTCATGTGGGAATGGTGTTGCTGCAATGAGCAGTTGTGGGTTTGAGCTACAAGGATTATGGAGTCATGAAGACCGAAAAGTTTGGGAGCACAAAGAGCAGAAGATTGCTCAAGTCCAATGAGCTGAGAAGTTAAGAACAGTGATGGAGAGAGTTGCAGGGAACAGATGCAAGCTAGTGCCAAGTAGCTGAGAAGATGAAGAAGAGAATGTTGATGCCATTTGGTGCAGGAATGGCTCGAGGTAAAGATGGGAAGCTGTGTGTTGCAGTGGTGTTGATGTTGCAGAGGCGGCTCAAGATTAGGAGTTCAAATTAGGTTTGTGCCTGGCGCTGGCAAGGACGAGATTGCACAGTGGGTATTGAGCTGGAAATGATGGTTACGGAGCATATATTGGTAACTGAAGCTATGGAGAATGGTGGTGCTGCTGATTTGCAACCTGCAATGGACTGAAACATGTGGTGTACAGTGATGGAATGTGGGCGACAACGCTAAGCTAGTGTTGGTCTGAACCTTGGTGGTTTGCGTGGCGGTGGCAGTCAGATCTCGGTGTTTGGTGGTGCAATTGGCTAGGATGGGTTCAAACTGCAGTTGAGGTAAATTTGATGATAGGCGTGGTTTTGGCCTAGCCTCGAGGCTGTGCGGTGGAAGTTCGGATCTTTAAGGGAGCAGTGAGCAATGGACTGGAGAATGGATGTGCTGCGATGCTGCCGGAATGGGGTAGAAGGTCGTGAACTAGAAGAAGCGGTGGTAATGTTAGTGATGTTTAAGGTTAAGTGATTTCTGTGGTTGAATGAAGGAGGTGTTGTGTGGTGAACTGGCAGTCAAGCTACAGCTGCAGGTGTGTTGCCAGGGATTGGTAGGAAGTAGTGATGATGGAATTTCAGATAAGAAGGTGTTGAAGGTGGTGCTAGAATTGGCCAGTAGAACAAAGAGGCAATGAAACTATGGCTGCAATTGAAGCTAAGGCGAGGAAATGATGCAGAAATTGATATTGTATGAGTTGCAGGAGCAAACTAGGCTGAATGGCTAATCTTTGCAGAAATTGTGCGAAAGTGCGCGAGAATGGTGAGCGGTGGAACTAGTTTGGTTTGCTCGGATTTTGGAACCGAAAGTGGGGATCATAATATTTCGAATCACGAAGGGGTATGTGTTGGATGCATGATTCGACGGTCGGATATATGAGCTACGAGCTACGCTTTTGGGCGCGTTTTCGCAAGAACAAGGAATTGGTTTAGATGGTATTCTGTGATTGTTTGAATTGCGGAGATATGGAGATGAGCTGCTGGGAGTGTGTACTTGCTGGTGACGGTTCCGATGGTTCAGGTGGCCAGAGAAGATTTTCCGACGGCCGGATTTCGACGACCGGCGACCGGATTCCGGCGATGATATCAGCAATCCGGCGACCCGTTTTGAACTCAAAAATTCCAGAAGTTATGTTTTCACACATGGGCTTGGTGGACCACTTGGATATGGGTTTTGAGAAGATTTGACCTAATATTGGAAAGAGTATTCTTTTGGAATGGGAGAAGCATATAAATAGAAAAGTCTTTCTCTAAACCTAAAAAATATATCTCCGGGGAGGGAGACTTCTACTTGTTTTCTAGGGTTTCACATGATATTTTTCTTCTTTGCTTTCTATGATGATTTCCAAAAACACAAGTAACTAAGTTTTTATTATTGGTTGAAGATGTAGTTGGATTTTGCAACCAAGTTATGATTTTTATGAATTAGTTTTCTCTCAATATTATCGTTTGATTTCTACGGGTTATAATAATTGCATGATTGATGTATTGCAATATGATTGAATGTTTGTTTAGTTAAGTCTAGAATTGATTGAACTCACATCCATATCTATAGTTATTTTAGGGTTTTTCATCAAGCGATAACCTTGAATACGAGTAGCATGATATGATTCTAGGTTGTAGTGATACATCCTTGTAGTCATATGTAGAAATTGACCTTTGTTCGAATTGTTTTGTGCAATGTATTTCAATTGCATTGATTAGCCTATTTACGAAACTTAATGCTCCTAGGAATTGAACTTGATTAGCGCAAGGCGTTAGGTTATTCTTTAGGTAGAATTCACATACGCAGCTCTAATATGTGTGTGATGAACTTAGGAAATTTATGGAGTATTCTTGCAATAAGGTATTCTATGGCTTTTGATGATAGCGAGATTAAATACGAATTCTATTCATATATTCATAAACTTGTTTACAATTGAAGATGAAACCTTTATCCAATATTTTCATATCCTTGATTTGCGTGTTTACTTTTATTTGTTTTGCTTTTATTTTATTTTAGTATATAAAAATCAGCAACCCCCGGTGTTTTATATAGAAACCATAACATATTGACAACCAAGACCTCTCAGGGGAACGATCCTTTCTTGCCCTTGCTTCATTATATATTTTGAGTAGTAAGAAAGTGTAATTATATTTGTGTCGGCTGACAACCGATCAACTTGCCAAGAGCGGCGAGGTACGCTCCAGACGCCCCCGGCACCCTTGGCTTAACTGTGTACCGCGGAGTCCTGATCGAGTTTCTACACTCCATGATAGAGAACTTATTACCTTAGCCTTTCGACTAAGGAGTCTCTACCAGATGGGCTTTTATTTCGCCCCCGCCTTCCATGACTCATATCTCAGGGATGGTATGGCTTTCTTTGAGCCATGCATTACCAGGTTCTCTCCAATTATGACCTGCGTTAGGGCTTATCTATATTGCCTCTTGCACAATTGCGAACTAGGGTGCACGCCAAAATTGGATGCCTAGCCTCCCTAGTTAGAGGTTTTAAATTTTGTTGCCTCCTAGCGAGCTCTTATTTATGAGGTCTTATCTTTGCCTCATTCTTCCTCTTGATATGAGCTTTGTGTTGTGGGTTCCTTTTTGTTCGTTGATATCGCCTCTTGGA
This sequence comes from Papaver armeniacum, assembly GCA_023531295.1. NCBI lineage: Eukaryota > Viridiplantae > Streptophyta > Magnoliopsida > Ranunculales > Papaveraceae > Papaver > Papaver armeniacum. The sequence goes on along the minus strand of JAJJWW010011308.1, from coordinate 47,004 downwards.
TGTGATTAACACACCGGGTTTGATGATGCTTTGCGAATCTTAAGTTTACTGTTTAGTGCGCTTTAGCGGTCTTTGAAAATCTGGGATTGAACATAAACTGGCGGGCTGTGGCAAATTGGGCTTCGCAGCAGCAAAAAATTGTTACCTGTGGAAATCGATCCTGTGTGCTGCTGAGCGAACTTCATGAACCTAACCAACTGTGCTGGACCTTGTTTGTACTAGAATCTAACCATGATTTAAGTTTATCATTTCCTTCGCTCGTAGTACTCCAAAAATATGTAAAAAATATGCGTAAGATAGGACTCGAACATGCGAAGTCAAACTCGTTGTCTTCACATCCGAACAAATGTGCGACTTTGCGCTTGTGACATAGAAAACATTGCTGCTTTCTTATTTAATGCGAGTTGCTGTTGTTGTCAAACAACCGAATAATTTAATTATCGCACAACAAAAAGAAATGTGAGAAATGAGACTTGAACCCTTGACCTTCCTCTCGCATTTTCTCACACCATACCAACTGAGCTAACACCCTTGTGCTAAATAGTCAAAGACTGTGCGAAGTAAGCAAAGACCAACTGTGCGAACCGTGCTAACCTTCTCATGCGAACTAATCAAAAGACCGTACGAAGTAATCAAAGGCCAACTGTGCGAACCCTCCCATGCGAACATCTGTGAAGTGTTTGTTCGTGTTGCAAATGTTCGCAAGGTAAACGTGTGCGAAGGAAATGCTTACGATATACTCCCTCCGTCCTAAATTATTAGTCCGCTTTGACTAAGTCAAGATATTAAGGAGACCGGAGGAGTGTACGAAACTATCCCTATTAAATGTTATGTTATTGCTAAAAATAAAACTATATCTATCCATATTTGGTGATTTTATTGTTTATAGAAATAAAAATGTTTAAACGGAAGATAAAAATAAAAATATTTATGGATTGATTTAGTAATTTTGTTTCCTATTGAGGAAGATATCATTTAAGACGTTTAAATAGAAAAATATTTATTTGCTTGATTTAGTAGATTTGTTTCTTATTGAGGAACATATCATATAAGACTTTTGTTTGGTGATATTTAAAAAGTATTTTCTAATTATAAAAATTGAAGGATATATTTGAGAGTTTGACTAAAAAATATGACTATAAACAGAAGCTGGCCAGTATTTTAGGACAAACAAAAATAGAATAGAGGAAAAAAAAATTTAGGACAGAGGGAGTAAATATTTGTGGGCCAAAAATTCTATGCGAAGGGGGAGACTCGAACCCGAGTACTACAACTCGCTCTGCCGAAGCTTGACCAACTGTACTGCCTCTCTTGTGTGAGATAACCTAATGACCGCACTACTTTATATCATACGTCCTTAACAGTTCAACCAAAAATACGGGTGAAAGCTTGAGCAAGTTGGGACCCGAACGCGCGACCACGAACGCACACTCTACTGCCTTAACCAACTGTTCAAGAGCCTCTATGCAAAATTAACGTGTAACTTTTTTTTTTTTTTTTTTTTTTGTCTTTTTTTTTTTTGTTTTTATTCGCCTTGGAGCAAACATATGTGCGATAAAAAACATGTGAGAGGCGGGATTCGAACGTGCGGTGTGCAACTCACAGTGTAAACTTTTGACCATTTGTACTGACTTCATCTGTGCGAAGTGAACCATTATGTTTGATCCTTATCTTTTATACGCCTTTGGAAATGAGAAGAAAATGAAAAATATGTATGTGAGCGAATTCAAACGCATAACCTATTGCTTATTCTCTCCTCCTTGAAACATCTGTGCTAAAAATCGTTTGTGATAGAAACCACAACAATTGCCTCTTATCCTTATCTTTTCAGCTCCTTTTAGAAGAACTTAGAGGTGCAACTCTCTTTATCTTTTCAGCTCCTTTTAGAGGCAATTTATCTTTCGTGTCCATTTTTTTTTTGAATTTCTTCGTGCGTACGTTAAGATTTAAATCAGAAGCGCGTTATGGAGAGGTATGATTTTCAATTTGCCGCTGAAGATGCTCGCGCTGACAATAAGAAGTTGCAGTACCAAATAAATTAGTTAAATAACGAGCATTCATATTCGTCGACCCGTTGAAAACCTAACAAATGAGAATGTCTATTTAACTCAGCAATGAGAGACATTGGATTCCCAAGTTTCCCATCTATCTAAATTGTTGTATAGTGCTGATTTGAGACATCAAACTTTGTCAGATGAGAATCAAGGTATATCCATGGAGAAGCGATCTTTCATAAAGAAAAAAAGCGATGTTTTCGCATCAATATCTTATTCTCCAGAAAACTTGTGATGACCAAGAGCAATCTCTTCGCACGTTAAGGAAACAACATGATGAATCAACCAAGTCTTTAACCACTCAGAATGAAAAGATTATTCAAAGTAAGATAAATTTGACCGTAAAGATGAACCAACTTCAAGAACAACATATCCAATTAAAAGAATCCCATGATGTCCTCATGAAATAGAAGGCTTCCATTTCTTTGGATGAGAAGAAGATTCGATCTCTCCTTAAGGGTTTGGCTGGTGATGATTTTGATAAGGTCATGGAAAATATGAAAAATAGTGGTTTTTTTGTAGCTCAATATCTTATTTCGCAGAAGGAAGGTAGTCACATGGAGCTAACTGCCTCAGTTTACTTGTGCTTTGTTGATTATTATTTAAATCTTTGATGTGAGAAATCTTCGCTCCGGTTATAATTCTGTATTTCTTTTGAAGCAATTGCATCAATCTACTATCTCTCAATTGAGATCCGATTTGGCTAAGGCTCGTAAAGATCGCGCGAAATTCTCAAGTGCACTTACTTCTTCCCGTGATCGAGCAGAGAGGAGATGCTCGTATCTTCAAAATTTCATGGAGGTTAGCACAAGAAATGATGAGAAAGGCGTCGCTCGTGAAGCTCATATTAAGACTCAAACTCTTGTGAATAGAATTCTTCTTGAGAGATCACTTCCTTTGGTGACTGTTCCACCTCTTGATATAAGCGATGATGAGCAACTTCCCAAGCCTGACAGTGATTATGAGTATGTGAGCGATGAGGAGAAAGATCTTGAAGTTCCCCTTCAAGAAGATCAGCTTCAAAAGGATGATTCTGGTGAAGGTTTATCCAAAGACCCTAGCAGCAAAACCAACGCTGGAAAAGATCTTAGCAGCGAAGTCGATGTTGAAGCTCCTTTGAGTAATCAAGACGTGCCTTCTAATGTTGCTTAGCTTTTTTCTTTCTTTTGTCTTTTATGACTTTACAAATATATTTTGACGTATTTGAAACATATTCTTGCCTTTAACATTTGTTTCCTGACAAGGAAGATAATATATATCCTGGTTTAATTCCCATACTTGCCTCTTATTATATTCCTTGTGAGAAAAATTTGGGTATTTCTGTGCGTCTTTGTATCTCTTTTAATATTTTCTGCAAAACAATGTTAGTGCGAATTTTACTTCTGGCAAAATTTCTCATGAGGTCTTATTGGGCCTTCCTAAGTAAAGGTCTTATTTTGCCTAGCTTATAACATTTTTTCTGCGCGACGAGATCGCAGGAGGTCTTTACCCTTTCGTGCAATGACCCATTGATCTCGTCTTATCATCTTCTTGTATTATTGCCTATGCAGGTTTTATTATCACGCAAATACGACAAGCCTTAATACTCATGTTTGTACCGTGTATAAAATACACGGGAGGCCCGCAAATCAATACAAGGAGGCATGCGGGGCAGATTAATGCCGGGAGGCATGCGGGCGATTTCATGCGAGTTAATGCGGGAGGGCGATTTCATGCGGAAATTAATGCAGGGAGTTTATGGCTAGGAGGCATGCAGGGCATGACCATGAGGCATGCAGGGAAACTTAATACAATTTATTCCTACCTGACAATTAGGGGGAGACCCTGATTCGCAATTGTATAAATAGAGGGAAATGTAATTCTGAAAGAGGGGGAGGAGGCTAATATAGAAAAAGATCATTGTAAATCAATTGTAATCCCAAGATCAATAAAACATCACTCCGCAAGGGGGATTCATCCGTGGATGTAGGAAAACCATGCCGAACCACGTAAAACCTGTGTCTCTTTTATTTGTTCTTCAATTCGTCTCCTAGCCCTAAACACACACCAAATCATCGATTCAATCGTGTTTCATGCCCAAAAATAATTTTGGGTACAAACATTGGCGCCGACTAAGGGTATTCGTGTAAAACAATCGTGTTTTATCATTGAGATAGGTGCGTCAAAAGCTCAGAAATCATGCCACAAATTTCCATGCAAAAATCAGCAAAAAAGAAAAAAAATTATGGTTGAAGAAACCGTTGCGAGGTTGAAGAAACAGTTACGACGTTGAAGAAACCGTTACGAAGGTTGAAGAAACTGTTGCGAAATAGTTTAAGAAAGCGTGACCAAAACAGTAGCAGCAAGTATTGCGAAATCCAGAGAACAAAACTGTTACAACAACGCACCCTCTTCATCCAAATCTTGTTTCGGTCAATAACTTCTTCGTTTGAAGTCCGAATTGAGTGATTTTTGGCTCCTTAGAACCGTTTTCAATTCCCTACAGCATGGAAGCAAAAATTTCTGTGTTCGAGAAACTTTTATATGCACTTGGGGCAGCAACATGATCGAGTTCGAGGTTCGTGGATAACGACATGATCGAGTTCGTTGTTCGTGGATAGCGACATGATCGAGTTCGAGATGAGGATTGCATAGACCCTTCAATATTTAGCCTTGCATCACTTTGCAAGCACCTAAAGCCCCACCTTGTACGTGAGCGCATAAGTCTTGCTTTTATCGCAAGCATAAAATCTCGTCTTGCACGCGAGTATGAAAGACTTGCAGCTTGGCAAGCATAAAGTCTCGTCTGAACCACGAGCCCAATGCCCGATATTGGTCCAAAGACTCATACTTAACACAAGCAACATCCAGCCTGCCCGAGCAGCAAGCGCTAGCCTTGTTACATTGCGAGCAAAAAGCCTTGTCCCAGCCGCAAGCACACACTACATTTCACTTAAGACTCGACTAGCTATCGAGCATCACAAGTCCACCACGTGGCAAAAAGTCTCACCTAGCACGTGAGCAAATTTTATTACAGGTTATCATAGTTGGGGGCGTCTTTGTAATGTCTCTACTCACGCTTGGGAGCGACTGGCGAGTTACGTCATCGACGATTGACGCGAAGGAAAAACAAAATTCTTAACCCACAACAAGTTGGAGGTTAAGAGGGGGCGATGTTTGCACCGTGTATAAAATACACGGGAGGCCCGCAAATCAATACAAGGAGGCATGCGGGGCAGATTAATGCCAGGAGGCATGCAGGGCAAGTCAATAGGCATGCAGAGAAGTTTCATGCAGAGTTAATGCAGGAGGGAAGTTTCATGCAGAATTAATGCAGGGGAGTTTATGGCTAGGAGGCATGCGGGGCATGACCATGAGGCATGCAGGGAAACTTAATACAATTTATTCCTACCTGACAATTAGGGGGAGACCCTGATTCGCAATTGTATAAATAGAGGGAAATGTAATTCTGAAAGAGGGGGAGGAGGCTAATATAGAAAAAGATCATTGTAAATCCATTGTAATCCCAAGATCAATAAAACATCACTCCTCAAGGGGGATTCATCCGTGGATGTAGGCAAACCATGCCGAACCACGTAAAACCTGTGTCTCTTTTATTTGTTCTTCAATTCGTCTCCTAGCCCTAAACACACACCAAATCATCGATTCAATCGTGTTTCATTCCCAAAAGTAATTTTGGGTACAAACAACTCCCATGAGTAAAAAGCCTCATGATATTTGCGTCTTTTGACACAATTCAATTCCCTAATGGAGGGTGCCGTCCTTATATTCTCCCTGATTTCCCCTTCAAGGAAGCTTACCCCTACCGGGTTAAGGTGGGCTCTTCTTATCCAGTAATGCAACAACCAGTTGTTTTCGCGGCCTCTTATCGCTCCACCGATATGGTTTATGGTTATGAGGCCGCACCCTAAGTGGGGTTTCTTCGGACCGAGTGCATCATAGTCAAGACTTGTCAAGAGCGGCCAGGTACGCTTCAGACGCCCCAGGCACTCTTGACTCAACCGTGTACCTCGACGCCTTGATCGAGTTTATGCACTCCTTAGGAGAGACCTTGTCACCTTAATCTTTCGATTTAAGGGCCTCTCCTGGATGGGCTTTTGTTTCACCCAAATCTCCATGACTTTGGTTTCAGGGTCGATGTAGATTTCCCCCAAGTCATGCTAACTAGTTTATGAATTATGACGCACGTTAGGTCTTATTATTGCCTCTTGATGTATGCGAACTAGGGTGCACGCCACAATTGGATAACTAGCCTCCCTAATTGGAGTCTTTACTTCTGTTGCCTTCTATTAAGGTCTTATTATAAGGTCTTATTTTTTCCTTTTTGGTATGAAAGAGCGGAATCTTCAAATTTATTCAAATGTTTGAATAATACATTCTTATTGACTATTTATAAATTCGCGGCTTCAATTTCGCACACTTCACTCTCAGTTACATGATATTGTTTTCTTCGTGCGTGCAACCAATGCCACATATCTTACGGATAGTATTTCTTCAAATATAATCTGTTCCATGGATGTTCAAGTTTGCGATCTGTGTTTCTCCCTTAGTATCCATCAATTCATACGCTTTATTCCCAACTATTCTCTTTATTATGTAAGGTCCATCCCATCTTTTTTCTAGCTTTCCATCTCCTCCTTTCTGATAGGGAAGTATTTCTCGCAGCAATAACTCTCCTGACTGAAATTCTCTTTCTTTGACGCGCTTGTTATATTCTCGAGCGATCCTCTGATGGTAATTTTCCATATGTTGCAAAGCAATTTCTCTACTTTCTTCTAGATCATCAAGTTTTGTTAAGATTAAGTTTGCGCTTAAATTCTTCTCCCAGGATTCTTTCTTAGTTGCGGAATGATCACCTCGGTTGGCAATACTGCTTCAACCCTATATGTCAGGCAAAAGGCGACATTCCTGTGGCTTCTCTCCTTGTCGTTATGTAGGCCCACACTGCATTGTGCACTTGTTCGCACCATCCCTTGTTGTACCCTTCCAACTTCTTCTTTAATATATTTGTGATTGTTTTATTGGTTGCCTCTGCTTGTCCATTGCTCTGCGGGTATAAAGGTGTAGACTTTCCGCTTTGTATTTTGAACGCATTAAGCAACATTTCTATGTTTTCTCCTTCAAACTGTTTTCCATTATCAGAAACTAACTGCGCGGGGATTCCAAATCTACAAACACTACACCAAATTCCCGGAATCGTAACAGGCATTAAGCCGTTACGAATTTCCCGTTACAAATGGCCGTTACAAAAAATTCGTAACAGGCTCAAGCCGTTACTAACTTTTAAAAAATTCGTAACAGGGTTAAGCCGTTACGAATTTTTTTATAGGCGTGCCAGTCACACGCTTGGTCACACTTGGCTGGTAACACCTTTAGAATGTGCGTGTGACACTCAAATGCGTGCTATTATGTTTCCACCCAAGATAATACTTAAGGATATTTCCTCCCATACGTATGCCATTCACATGCTTGCAACTTTTCATCCCATTGCCTTAGAGAAATCGTTTTTTCATTTTTCATTTTTCATTTTTCATTTTTCATTTCTCTCTTCACTTTTCTGCTTCTGCCTCTCTTCTTTCAAACCCTAGTGAAACTTCATCTTCACAGAAATCTCTCAATCCTCTTCAATAATCTTCAATCTTTGACTTATCTTCTCATTTTTTATTTTCTTTCTCTCTTTTTCTCCTCCCGCCTCTCATTCTCTTACCTCTCAGATTTTAGGGTTTCGATTGGGTTAATCATCTGATCGATTGGCTAAAATTTCTGGTGATAATCCTGAAATCAAAACCTTTATTTCTTAACCCATACATCCAAATCGAAACGCATACACCTGAAATGTCGATATATCATATATTTACTTGAAATATTTGTAACCCTATATCGATTTTGTTCATGAGATTTAAAATTCTAATCATCTGATAGGTGTTTGTGCAACAGTTTGTTGATTATCATCATCTAATAGGTGATTTGTAACAGTTTGTTGATTATCATCTGCTATAAACAATCAACTTCTACTAGTTTGATTTGATTTTGTTTGTTTTTTTTTTATTTTGACCCAACTCTGTGAATAATGTAGAGTTAGGGGTTTTATTTGGAGGAGTATAAATTTGTAGAAGAAGAAAGGATTTGAAGGTTGAGAAAAAAGAATAGAAGATGGATAATGGTGATGGTCTTCTTCATCATCTAGTAAGTACTACTATGGGTTCCTTTTATTTGTCTGATTTCATGACTTTGTTGAAAAACTGCAACTTCTTTGAGAATTTCAGGTGCATCTAATTTTGTTGTTATCAACTCAGAACAAGAGTTTAACAGTTCTCTCAAGAAAGCTCAAGGTGATTTAAGACCACTGTTTCTTTTAAGGGGTGCCTAATTTACTTAAATGTTTGTCTTTGTTGATTGTAAATATTGAATTTATTGAAATTCTTATGGCTGTAGATGACAACTTCCCAACAATATTCTACTTCACTGCTGTCTAGTGTCCTCCATGGCTCTATGTAAGTTTCGATCTTATAGATCTTGGTGTTGGTTGATAATTAATTGTCCATTCAATTTCAACCCAATGTCTATTTGAAGATTTCTGCACATTTAAAACTAGTACTATGTCACCAGTGGAATCAGACTTTTGCTTGTAGTTAGAGTTATTGAGAGCTAGGTAGTATGTTAAAGAATTCTTTCACCAACTGAAAGTCCAGACTTTGATATGTTCTTCTTCCCATTTCCTTGAACCACTATATTTCCTCAAGTAGATTTGAATAGACTTAATATAAGCCAAGTTGATGTTATGATTTTGGCATTTTCAATTTAAAGCAATTGATATAAGAAGAAAACATGTAGTGAAGTAGTTTATTACCGGGTATGATGAAAATCCTGCAGAATATCCAGCTTGATTGACTCCATTACCCAAATCCAATCTACTATGTTTGTATATAAACCAGAGAGATAAGCCAATCAAATCAAGAGATTCGGATTGCATATTAAAGAAGTTAGGGTTTGTTGATGGAATTCTAATTATTTTTATAAAGATTAGATTTGATCATCTCCTTCCTTCCACAAAGTGAAAACACGAATACAAGTATAGAATACTACTTCATATTTATTTGGTTCTGTTTTAGGTTGCGAAGGTAGGAACGACACATGAACAATGAGCAGTTCAAAAACATGTTTGTCTGGGAATGAGTAGGTAGTCTGGGCAAATGAAGTAGTAGAATTGTTGACTCTACTAAGTGAGTTAAATTGAGCAGTATCTAGCTAAATCTTTATGGTTAACTTTCATTGTAGTTTGAAACTGAATCTTGTTTGTTTGCAAATGGTATTAGGCAAAGTAATTTCTCCCATCATTGAAAGTTTGAGCAAGAATATCCACACGTGACGACCTTCAAAGTCGAAATTCATCAGGTAACAAGGTTTCGGAGCACATCTGAGGACGTATAGTTGGATTATCTTGAGTTTCATATTTGCTTAAATTTCTGTTTGATTCATGGAGAGTTAATTAAAAGTTTGTTTTCTTGTAGGATGAGAGGAACTGAATATTATGTCTGTGGTAAAGTTACTTACCCTGAACTGTTTTGAGAATGTTCTATTCCATGTTTAAGCTTGTGCATTACAAAGAGTAGGTTACTTGAAGAGACCTTAGGCTGTTATATGGGAATGATAAGTAGCTAGTATACCAGAGCTTATGCTTGTTATAAAACAACATCTTCATCTTTAGTGTTCTACTTAACACCTTAAACTTGATCTGTTCAATGAAGTACTAAATGGATTTAACTTAATCTTGATGATAAGTGACTCTCAGAGACCAAGTGGAGATTAAAAAACGATTTTTGTAGTCTTGACTGTTGAAGTTCGGATAATTTCAAATCTGGTGGTTGGAAAGTGGACAGTGCAGAGTGGATTATATCAAACTATTATTTCCCCAACCATGAGTCCGTTACTAGTATACATTCAATGTTCAGAAAAACTATCTCATCTCAATTCCCTCATTATCTTTCCTATTTCATAAAAAATATTCGCTGTTATCTCGTTTCAACTACTTGAGCATCTTTTCTATATTGTTTATTGGTAAAATAAGCTTCTTTGCAAACTTTTTTTTATCAGTTTCATACTTTCTTCGTAATGGATATGGAAGTGATTCTTGTTAAAGGTGTGACTGAAATCTTGAATAAACTGCTCCCCGTTATATCTCAACAGATTAACCAGGCATGGGGTGTTAAAGATGACCTGAGGAAACTTGGGAACACCTTGGAGTCGGTACAAGCTTTAATTTTAGATGCCGAGGAGAAACAAATAACTGATTCTACTGTCAGACTTTGGATGAGAAAGCTCAAAGATGTTGTTGACGGCGCCGATGATGTTCTGGATGAATTCTGTGATGAAACCATGCGTCTTTCCGAAAGGGGAAATCAGCTTAAGCACAAAGTATGCGACTTTATCAGTAAATCCTCCAATCCACTCGTGTTTCGCTGCAAGATGGCTGGTAAAATCCGAGCCTTAAAGAAAAGGTTAGATGAAATTTACAATGATCAAGTCAGATATACGTTGAATTCTACTTGTGGTACTCTTAAATTCGATGATCAAACAAGAGAGCAACGTAACAGGCTAACAATATCTGTTTTTTGAGGATTCTGTCCAGAGCTTCAAATAAAAATGAGAGTGGGACAAGTGTTGCTGAGGTTAGCTGTTCAGAGCTTCAAATCTCTCGTTTATCTCTCACTAAAAGCGGAATTAGAGAGTGTGAGACACTACACCATTTTGGCCGATTAGAAACAGATTTGTAAAACAGGGTTGTAACAGCCACGTTCTGTTTCAAAACATGGCGTGACAAATTTTTGTAACGGCCCTGTAGCTGTTACGAATTTTGGATTGTAACAGCGGTTGTAACAAACGTTAGCTGTTACTACGTGGAATTTCGTAACAGTTTGTTCCTGTTACGAACTTTTGTAACCGGGACGTCGTAACAGAGCTCAGCCGTTACTACGTCTCATTTTGAAACAGGTTAGAGATGTTACTACATGATAGGTTGAAACAGCTTAAGAGCTGTTACGAATTTTTTAGTAACATCAAAAAAAAATTACTGCCAGTCAAATATTCCCTCTTTGACCTGGTCAATATTGACCATGGTCAGTACACATTCAGCCGGAAATACGCCAGAATTCAAAATAACCTGCAAGTATTTCATTTCATCCATCCCATAGATTCAACCACACATTCAACAATGACTTGCTTTATTAACAATAACTTTTGTTCTTTCTACATTCCAAAGCATTCATAACTTAAAAGATGATCCCCAAGTTTTATTCTATTACATTACTCCTAAGTTTTATTCCCAAGGCATATGAGATAAATTAAAACCAATAGAAACAGGACTCACAATGTCTAATTGCCATTCAAACTATGAGCAGCTCTAGCATCTTCAACATAATCAAACTGGACAAAACCAAACCCTTTGCACTGTCCATCCTCCTGGTCAACAGGCAACTGCACCAGCTCCACATCAAACAAAGAGATACCTGAGGACTTTAACTGGACCCAGAGAAACATAGATTCTATAGAGCTACACAAAAATGTTGTTACATCAGATAAATACCTACGATGTAAAGCTAGGGGATAACCAATAACAATATAATCTCAAGATGCACCATTTGTCACTCTAAATAAGAACACAATCTCATTTTGCAGTTTATCTAGAAATGACAACTCACTGATAATAAAAATGCTATGAGCAGCCTGTCTTCTGAACGTCTTCAGCGCCAACTTCTACTTCTCCTGGCTTTTCTACTTCATTATCTAAGAAGAATAGTTAAACAAGTCAGGTTTGGCAGTTAAAAGACCTGAATGTACCAATATTGATCATCAGGTTACTCTTTAAGTTGTGAAGGATGAAAATGACTTCAAAAGAATCATGGTTCAATGAGAAATATGGTTCAATGACAAAAGATGGTACATTCAGGTCACAAATCATATTAGATTCTGTGAAGAAGACAAAGTTAGAAGCACCTCAGAAGAAGATAACAATACTGTCTTCTACTTCTGGTACATTCAGTTGTGCTTTTTGTGGGAAATATTTCGGTAGTTATCAAGCTTTGGGTGGTAATTTGCTACTTCAACCATATAATTAACAAATATTGTGGATGAAATAAAGGGTCAAGATCCAGTACCATCATCGTCGCTGTCGTCAACCATATCACCCATGCCGGACATATCCATGCCACCAATTCCTTGCATCAAGCTGGCCATATCCATGTCGCCCATTCCTCCCATTCCTCCCATTCCACCCATGTCGCTCAATCCTCCCATGCCGCCATTCCACCCATGCCGCCGAGTTGCTGTAAACAAATTCAATACAAGTTTAGGCCATCATCAGTTTAAAGCAATCTAAAGTTACATAAAACTGACTACGAAGGTTCTCTATCAAATGGAAGTATGCACAACGATAGGGCCGTTACTGCTGGGTTGTCCTGTTGAAGGTCTATAACAGAAATAGACACAAATTAATCGACACTTCAACATACCTGATCTATCTTTTCACTTTCATTATGCCTCATGCTAGTACTGTGGTCACGTCATTTATAGGAATAGGTTGTCCTCGAAGATAATGAAGCGATAGTTCTGATATACGAACAGGAGGTGCATGGCCATCATTATCCAATCCGTAGGTCGCAGTCCTGTTATACACCAGAGTGAGATGGTCAATCATACTTCTAATATTTAATAGAATTATGAGTTTAGAAAAAGAATACACAATCATATGCTCACCGTTTAGGCACCCAATATAACTAACAGCCAATCAAATTCAGGTGTCACACATCTTAGCAGACCTACCTAATACCATATAAGAATATACTATAACAATTCATCCATCAAATGAAACAACATTGGTCTGGCATTCAATATAAAACCAATTAATTTATCTCAATAAGGAAGCTAAGTATGACCATGTATTACCAGAATGTTAACAATATTCTCAAACTAAATGGTACCTTAATCGACTTCTTAAGTTAAACAGACCCTTGATGGTGGTTGAAATTAAAAGAGTTGCAAAAGAGGTGTCTTCCTCGTCCTCAGTGATATACGTCGGACTCCAACACGCATTCAGCTAAAAATTCTTGAAAGCATCTTTGGTCAAGGAAATGGAAATCCAAGTAAACAAAAAACAAACATATAACCAGTGAATTGACTCAAAGTGACCAAATTTCAGAAACAAATGTTTACAATTGGTTTTAAATAGACAGGCAATATCAAAACGAAAGCAACTGCGTAAATGTTTACAGTAGGTTTTAAAATAGGCGGGCAAGATCAAATTAAAAGCAACTGGGTAATGCACCAAATACTGAAAAATAAGGGGTTGAGACCGAGGTCGAGTTCCCTGAAAAATAGAAGGCAAAACCAAGAAGAACTCTCGCACACGAAAACTGACCAATGAAGTATTAAAAATTTGAAACTGCGGAAAGAAAAATGTAAGCTTATCATATACATTTTCATATAGCCTGCTTTGTTAAACTTAATAGAGAGATGTTCTCTTACTTGTTTGTTGTATTCAAAGCTTGTAAACATCGTTTTGCTCAGATAAACCACCCTGGAACAATTATGCATAAATGTAATTCAAAAATGAGAATCACAAATGGTGACAGGGTGGTAAGCTAACATGTCCGAAAAAATTAATGAAATAAAGGAAATCCGGGAAGACTTACCAGGATCAACAATAATGAACACGTTAACTTTGTTCGTGCCATATGCGATCAAGTTTCATTCTTCTTCATTTTCAAGCGTGAAGCTGAAATTGTAACTTATCGTTGTTGCTGGACGTTCCTCGTTCATGAACGAAATGAATGTAAAAGTTTGTACAGACACCATAATTTTACTGTTGCCGATCACTCTTTCATTGTTATGCCAGTGGTAGTCTTACAAACCTGTTTCCAGTTCTGATATAAGCCTAAAAATAGACAAATTTCATCAGGAAGTGGGGAAAATGTACCCCTGAAAGATGATAAATTCATAAAAATTTAATGAACATATATGTAAAAAAAATTGTAAACGCACCATATAAGTTATTGTTACCCATCACTTTTTTGTGTGTAACAATGTTTTGCTAGTCTTGGAATTATGGTGAGACAATTTTTTCTTTTTCGATCAAGGTGTCCTTCCTCTGGAGTATGAATTCTCTGATGTCTCTTTTCAACCAAGATATCTTTTCTTATTTTCTAGCCTTCCTGGACTTTGCTGATCTCAAATTCGTTTCTGAAGTCCTATAACACAGCTAGAAACCAATCAAATAACTATAAACAACAAATATATATGAATATCTAAAACCAATGTGAATGGTTTTGTAAAGTATGCATCAGCAGGGTAGAAAGAAAAATTACATGAAACTAAGAATAAATACAGGGAAACCTTGATTAGTAGAAGGACTTGATAAGATGCTATTTTTTGCTTGGCATTTCTACAAACACTTAGGCTGTCTTAGAGGTTAACTAAATTGAAACCAAATGCTATAAGTTTTCAGTTTTCTCAAGAGAAAGAAGATTTCCCGGCAATCAAAATTTGTTTGTATACCTTGCAAATTCTTCGCTTGAAATCTCTATCAAATTTTGCAACGATGTTGCACTTGTGCTGCATCCAAATGAAAGCAGGGTTCATGTAACACAGGCACAGCGATAGAAGATGAAGAGAAAAACACAAACTGAAAACTAGAGTAACAAAACTGAAAATTGATTACAAACCCTACATACCTTAAGATTCTGATTGTAGGAATTGATTTGATTATCGAATTCCTGTCGAGGGATTAAATTTGGTTAGAGCATAGCTGCATAAGAGAGAGTTCTCACCATCAGATGAACGAAACCCTATCTGAAAATCACAAATAAATCGAAACCCTAATCGAAAATTTCAGATAAAATCGAAACCCCTAATGAAACCCTAATCGAAAATAGAAAATTGAAACTCAAATCGAAACACAAATCGAAAGCTTTGAATTCTTACATCTTCAGTTTCGGATCGAAACCATCAAACCCTCAAACGGAAACCCAAACTTCAATTTGCTTCTGCAGAGATGAGGAAAGTGAAAAGAGAGACGGTTCGAGTGGAAAGAAATAAAGTGGTTCGAGTCATGGGTATGTCGTATGAGTATATGACCAAGTGACCGTCTCCTGATAAGCTCATGTGCGACTGTGACCAAGGGATGAAATATCCCCAGTTATACATTGCTTGGGTGGAAAAATTATGAAGCTGTGACCACCCACGCACTCGGATGGCACGTGTGGAACCATATCCAGTTACAATTCGTAACTGCTGAGGGACAGTTACAAAATCTGACAAGAATTGTAACAGCTTCCGGCTGTTACAACCAATTTGTAACAGCAGTTTCCTGTTACAAATTCGTAACTACTCATAAGCTGTTACAAATTTCAGTTACTAATCCAAGAAAATGGTGTAGTGAGAGAGATAGAGGTGGAGAGACACTCATGATGTGATAGAACCTTTTCGATAATTTTTACTCACTCCCTGGAGAAAGCAAAGAGTGTTGCATAGCACACTCTTTCTAGAATGCAAAGCGTGTATTCTTTTGTACATACTCTCCGATTTCTCCACCGCTTGTTGAAGCTTTGAATGTGTCTGAATTGCATGTAAAGTAATCCACATCGTATCTTGTATAAGTAGCTAGTATTCATGCTTGCACCGGTTTCTAATTTGCATATGAAATGTTCTGCCTCATCTTACATTATGTTCACTTTTATAAGTTTAGTTAAGTTACTTTCATATAATTAATCAGGATATTACGTTATAGTTACAAAGAAGAGTTGATTCTGTGTCCCGTAATGTAGCATCGAAGTCGTGTGATTCAAATGAATGCAAACTAATGGCAAAGTCCTCGCTTTAATCACCGGTAGTGAAGTTTTACCCTTAAAACCGTAAGAAACAAATTTCCGCCGCTTGATCTCATCAATCAAAATACTTAGACACCGGCCTTAGGTGATCGGTTACGGTAGGGCTATGTGAACCAATAGCCTTCTAAACATGGCATCACAAAGTGTTGCCTAGGGAAAACGGTACCTTATAGCTCCCAAGTAAAAGAAGTGGCATCACAATTCATAACAATGCTTCATTTGGATGGTTTCGTATCACTTATCGAGGTCTAGATCCTATGATTTTAGGTTGGTGAAACAACAATTGAGATCTTATAATATATGTTTAACGTCTTTGTCCCCAGAATTTTTAACACTTCCCGTGATGGACGGAAATCTGACAAATAATTTTTTCTTTGTTGTTCTTTTTATATTTTGCAGACCAATAATTCACTTCTTTCAAAATGGGAAAAAGGCCGACGAAACGGTTGTGTGGAAAGGCTTTACAAGTACCAAGAACTACTAATCATCGTATATCCCCACGATTTAAGCTACTAAGGGGTGATAGAGATGAGGTTTTGAGCAATGTTTAGCAAGTAATGCTGCCATTACATTGGGCGTCCTGAGGTTTTGTCATATAAAGCTTATTTATTTTCTTCAGCTACTAAGGGGTGATAGAGATGAGGTTTTGAGCAATGTTTAGCAAGTAATGGTGCCATTACATTGGGTGTCCTGAGTTTTTGTCATATAAAGCTTATTTATTTTCTTCTTTTAGGTATCACTATAATGTCGTTGATGTGAGGCTTTCTCAGCACATTGACAAAGGAAATGAAGATGGATTGTATATCAGTTCTGTAGCTTCTTCTTCAAACCTTTGGGGATTGACTATGGATGCTGATACTGGTTTCGGTGTATACGAGCTCTCACCCCATTTTCTTCACAAAGTGAGTTCTTTCTATACCATATTTCAGAGCTTAGGTAAATTCTCACACCTCTATGTGAAATCAGGACTAAATCTTACCTAACTTTATATCAGATTCGCCAGACAATGAAAAAAGTATTTAGACAAGAGGAAGAAGCGAGAATCATGACGGATGCTCCAGGCTGGAAGGTCGGTGAAAGTGTTTAACACTCTCCTGATGTTTGGTAAGTGGCTTTCATGTATAAATTTGTGAAAGTGGATTGTTTTTTTGTCTTGGTTTACAACTAGTGGACATAGTTCTTTCAGTTCGGATTTCTCTGCTCCTTCTTGAATTAGATTATGAACCATGATAATACGTTACCTGGAGTCGATTTTAGTAGACTGTCTTGGTCTGTTGTATGGAATTTAAAGACATGATAATAAAAGTACTCATGTGTTACAAATGCTCTGGTTTGTGCATTTTGAGTTGTGTTTTATTTGTCAAGTTCCTGTAACGTTTAAGATATGTTTCTTGGTTGTATGTGAAGATGACGAAGAATTCCTAGAGTAGGATTTACTTGCTGCGTATTTTGAGTTGTGTTTTATTGCTTGTTTGCATTTACTTGCTGCGTATTTTGAACGTTATTTCTTCCAGTTTACTTGTCATAATAATGCTGCCTGTTGTATTTTGCAAGATTTCGTACATTGATTTTTCTTATGCCCAAGCTTTCCACAAAGCAAGCCTGCAAAGGATATAAAGCTTAGTTGCTCTATTTCATCAGAAAGGGTGGAGAACAAAGCAGCTTCAAGGTTTGTAAGTTCCATGTATTCAAGTTTTGTAGGCAGTTAGTAAGTTTGTATGTGTTCCCCTTAGAAATTTGAAACCTTCCATGTATTCCTTTAGAAATTTGATACTTAACAAACAAAAAAAAAAAGTTTGGTACTTAGAGAAATTTAATTTATTTTGTTATATGAATCTGAGATGAATTGAATGAATGTGATATGAATGATTGAAGAAATTGTTGTTGAGTGTGGTTATGAATGTATTGAAGGTGTATGCAGGGTATTGAATTTAGGATTTTGGCTTATTTCCGTCAGAAAATGAATTGCCGGTCAGCCTCGACTTGGTCTGACCAATTTTGACCAGGTCAAGGTTGACTGGCAGTAATTTTTTTGTTGTTACAAAAAAGTTCGTAACGGCTCTAAGCTGCTACTATCTGCCACGTAGTAATGGCTCTAAGCTGTTACTATCTGCCACGTAGTAACGGCTCGTCAACGTTACGACAACGGTGTTACAAAAAAAATTCGTAACGGCCCGGAGCTGTTACCACGTGGCAAATTCGTAACGGCCCACAGCTGTTACGAGGGTCGTTACAACTAAAATTCGTAACGGCCACAAAGCCATTACAAAAAAAATGTAACACCCACTTTTGCAACAGGCAAGAGCCGTTACAACCCATTTTAGTAACGGCCTGGTTATGTTTCTAATCCCAGAATTTGGTGTGGTGAAATGATATTCTCAAATATGAATGTAAACACATCCTTATCTCGAATATGTTGCACCGCTTTCACTTCGCCCACTTTGTAAAGTAATCTGTTGCTACTATTAAATATCTCCTTTGCCTCCCATTCCCGGTATAAATGGACCCGCAATATCTAAGCCCCATTTTCCAAATAGCCAAACACTTGTTGATGAGTTTAACATCGCACCTGGTGTGTGTATTTTATTTCCGTGACGCTGGCATTCTTCGCACCGCCTTGATACTTATTTCGCATCCTCATGCATGTAGGGCAAGTAATACCCTTGTATCTTTGTTCTGTACGCTAAGGACCTCCCTCCATTATGATTTCCTGCATCTCCATAGTGTAATGCTTTCAAGATTTCCATTCATTCTTTTCGCGTCAAACATCTAAGAGATGGTCCAAGGAATGACCTTCGATAGAGCACACCATCTCTGAGTTCATATTTTGTCGCTCTACTCTTTAACTTGCGTGCCTCTAACCTGTTTCTTGGGATTTCACCTTTTTCTAAATATGAATGGAGTTGAGTTCTCCAATCTGCTTCTTTATTCGCTTGCTCTTCTTCTATGTTGTCTATAATCATTACATCTGCGTCTTCTTCTGTGTTGTCTTCCTTGTTGATGGATGGCGAAATGAGCATTTGTATCTTTATACACCTTGCGGTTGGGTCCACCATCATAGACTCGGAATAAAAGCGAATGCGTCCATGAAGGCGATTATCTTTTCTTGATATGTGTCTCCAATTTATTTTCTAATGCGGGAAGATAGCTATGAAACAAGCTTCTTGTATTTCTGTAGAGATGGCTCATTTGTGCTATATGTTCCTTCTATTTGGCGAATAACCAATTGTGAGTCACTAGTTATTCGCGCATCTTCTAACTTCATTTCAATTGATAACCGTAACGCGTGCACTACCGCTTCGTATTCAGTTTCATTATTGGTGGACGCGAACTCCAATCTGAATGAGTAAGCCATTCTTGCTCCTGCTGGTGAAATGAAAACTATTCCAATTCCATTGCCTTCTCCATTTGATGATCCATCCACCAGTATCTCCCATCTATTAAGGTCTATCAATAGGTCTTTAGGATTCCCATGTTCTTCTTCTACGTCCATCATTTCTTCTACACTTTCATCTTCTTCTAATAGGAACTCGCCAAGAAATCCGCTACCACTTGCGATTTTGGTGAAGACAATATTTCATATTTGATCTGAAAGTGCCCCACTTGTGCATTCCATCTTTCAATTCTCCCTGACCTTTTTGAATTTTTCATTATTGATTCAATTGGTACTTTTGTCAATACCTTAACCTTGTGGGCTTGAAAATATATACTTAACTTTTGTGTCGCATAAACCAGTACGAGGATTAGCTTTTCAATTTTTAAGTAGTTTTTCTCTGCGGCATTGTACGTCTTACTTATGTAGTATATTGGTTTTTCCACTCCCTGATCCGATCGTAGTAGTACAATACTTAATGCGTGCGGTGTTGATGCCAAATATATTAATAATTCTTCCCCTGGCTTCGCCTTTTGTAAAATAGATAAATTCATCAGATAGTTCTCTATATTCTGTAGTGCTTTATTGCATTCATCTGTCCAGTTGAACTTAGCTCCATTCTTTAGGATGTTGAAAAAGTGCTTGCACTTGTCTGATGAGCGCGAAATGAATCGCCCCAATGAATCCAGAAGTCCATTCAATTTTTGTACATCTTTCACAGTCGCTGGTGGTGGCATGTCACGAACCGCTTGTACCTTTTGTGGGTCGACCTATATCCCTTCCTTCGATACAATATATCCTAAGAATTTTCCTGACGCAACTCCAAAAACGCACTTTTCTGGATTTATCTTGATATTGAATTGTCGCATCTGCTCAAAGATTTCTCTCAAATCATCAACATGATTTTTAGCCTTTTCACTCTTCACTAGCATGTCATCAACATAGACCTCCAATGTTTTGTGTATCCATTTTTCGAATACCTTTTCTACCATCCTTTGATATGTCGTACCTGTATTTTTCAAACCGAAAGGCATTTTCGTATAACAATACAATCCTATGGGCGCGAAAAAAGCAGTGTGTTCTTGGTCTTCTTCCGCCGGAGGAATTTGATTGTATCCTTTATATCCATCCATCAATGATAACCTATCTTTCCCTGACGCCGCCTCAACCATTTGTGGTATGTCTGGTAATGGAAAGTTGTCCTTTGGGCACGCCTTGTTTAAGTCAATGAAGTCGATGCAAATCCTTATCCCGTTATTCTTCTTTGGCACTACCACCATATTTGCTATCCACTCTGGGTATTTTGCAGTCTTATTATTCCTGGCTTCAAGCATCTTCTGCAACTACGCTTCCTATCTGAGGATGATATGTCGTTGCTATCTTCCTTATTCTCTGCTTGAATGGTCTTGCATTCTTGTTTATATCCAACTTATGACATGCGACAAAAGGGTCTATTCCTGGCATTTCTTCCATGCTCCATGCAAAGACGTCTTTGTATCCGCGTAAGAGGTTGACTGTTTTCTATGCTTCTTCCTTTCCCATCTTGGTTCCAATTTTTAGTATCTTTGGTTCCTCTGCTGTTCCAACATTTATTTCTTTTGTCGGCTCTGCCGCGGTGATATTCGCATTTGGTTCTCCCAGGGGTGTTGGCTCTTTTATTTCATGCACCAGTTCGCCCTCTTTTTCTGGAATTTCGCTTGGTATTCCTCTTCCTTCTTGTGCTCTTATCATGTATATTCTTAATTCTTCTTCCTTCCTTATTTCTTTTGCTCTTCTCCAATGATCTTTTCGCTTCCGTGCGCGCCCTTCATAATTTCTTATATCTACCTCGATCGCAGAATTTTGTACTCTTATTGTCTCCTTTGATTTCGCCAATTCCACTTGGTATTGGGAATTTTACAGATTGATGTAGAGTTGATGCTACGGCTTTTATCGCATGTATCCATGGTCTTCCCAAGAGCATGTTGTATGGCGACTCTATAACAACTACATACAATGTTACTTGTGTAACACCCCGAGTTCCGGACCAGGGTCAAACCCATATGGAGATCCGAACTCGAAGCGTTACTGCCTTAAAGAGACTTAAAAATTTATTTTTATACTAAACATAATTTAATCTTTATATACATGAGTTGATTCATATGAATTTATTTACTAAACAGCTTTAATAACATTTCAAGCAATACAATAAAACAATTCAATCATTAAGTTACTCATTCCTAGCTTTCGTTGTGCCACTCGGATAAATCTGCAAGGATGTCAATTGGGGTGAGATGACAGCTCAATAGAATGCATTCCCAATTCTCCAAAGATGTGCAAACATAATCATTTTATCAAGCAAAAACATATACCAATAAACACATCACGACTTCAACGAATCAATGTTATATTCAACAATCACATTACGAATAATATTTCAAATAAATTATCTTATTTAGATTCCAATCATGAATTCACAACGCCAATAATATTTCAAACAAATAACCCAATTTACGATTCTTACATCATTGATAATAACACAATTCATCCATTTGAATTTTACACATCAATTCACAATTCATCCATTTAAGTTTCAACTCATGAGTTCATAAAACCAATTATGTTTCCAATAAATCATTTAATATATATTTCAACATATCTCACCAACAAATCTTGAGTTCACAACATTTACAGTATTATCAACAAATCATTTATCAAATCATCCATTTAGGATTCAACTTATCAATTCACAACAACAATATTGTTTTCAACAATTCATCCATTTGAATTTCACAAATGAGTTCATAACACCGATTATGTTTCCAACAACTCATTTAATTTAGATTCCAAGCACATTATTCACATAATTATAAGTCACCTCAAACAATGAGTTACGAAAACCTTGGTTCGTACACCCACCTATCGTTTATCGGCACAGACAGCCTCCATCGATGGTCATGAACAAAAGTTCCCGTGGGGATCATACCCATTTTCCCTGGGGATCACTACCCGTTTCATTCACAATACGAAAACCTTGGTTCGTACACCACTTATCGTTTACCGCACGGACATGGTCGGAAACACAAGTTCCCATGGGGATCATTACCCATTTAACTCTCGGGGATCATTACCCGCCGTTAGCATGGAATCATATTCCATCTAACGGAAAAACATGAACTCATTTCCTTTTTAAAATCATGTTACAAACAATACAAGCAACCATGGCTTAACATATGAAAAACAACATGAGTTTCTTTCAAGCATTTATGCAAACAAGTTAACTGCAACCATATTACATTATATGTTTCATGGTAATAACTTTATCCGATCATCTTGTAACTTTACAGGGACATACATGAACCAATCATATACAACATATCAAAAGTTCACAGTAAACCAACGGTTTAAACAAAAGATAATGAATTTATAATGACAACCTAAAAACTTGGCAGATTACATGTCATTACCAAACAATTCATGATAAATTCATATCAACTTGAAATTGAGCAAATCTAAATCACAATGAAAGATATCATATATTTCTACAAATTTTGTTCAGAGTCAAATTCATTCTAAAATCATTAAGGGTACCTTAATCAATCAAAAACGTGATAAAGAGAATCTGTCCAGAATTTTCAGAAATCATCACCCACATTAATTCAAACATTCAACAGTGAATTTACGGTGGATTATTCTCAAATTTTTACCAATGATACCCAATCATGTTATATACCAATATTCAAAGGCTGATTATCAATCAGCTTTATCAAATTATACAGATAAATTCAGAACCCTAATGATATAAGATTAAACAAATTTAATATCAAAGTATACCAAAGAAAAACACAAAGAGAAAAGGGTTAAACATTCTACCTTTTATTAGCTACAATATCCTCTAGATTGTCCACAGACTTCTCCTCTAAAACCATGCTTCATCTTCTTCTCTTTCTCTCTACTTTTGGTTTCTAACCTCTCTTTTTTTTTTTTAATCTATATTCCTCCCTATTTATAATAAACTTAATACTAATTACTATACTATTTTATTTCTTAATTGTTTTATTTGTCCTTTCATTTTTCTATTAACAAAAATGTTTATTATATTATTTATTTAGTTACCTCTTCAATTTCTCTAATTTTATTTTCCTTTTATTTACTCATCCAAAACTATAATTAGGTGACTATTTCCACCCAACATTTTTCTAAGTGACAGGAGAAGGATTTCAAAATATAAAAACTAATGCAACCCATATAGTCTAAGGAAAAATAAACTACTCATCAACAACTCAAACCACATGGTTAGCTAATTTGGGTATAACCCGGCCTGAAACGATAATTAAAAATACCGGGTATTACAACTTATGTTTCTATTTCTCCCAATAGTATTCTTATTGTTATTTCCCCTTTTGGTTTTGTTATTGATTTATTAAAACCATGAATGTTATATGTTGAGCGGGCCATATCCGTATCTTTGTATCCCATGCCTTTGAACGCATGATAAAATAAGATATCCACCGAACTTCCCATATCTACCAAGGTTCTATTTATCTCCCATTCTTCTAAAAATTTCGCTTCCACGCTTCTTTCATTTCGTACTGCAGTTACTGTAACTACCAGAGGATCTGTTCGTCTTAAGCTTTCTTCTGGTATCTCTTCTGTTGTGAATGTGATTTTCTGTTTTTCCCATTCTTTCAAGGGAGATATCTTTTCTACCGTCATAATTTTATTTCCTTCAAAATCACGCTTGTGTATTCTTCCTGTGATTTCTTCGTGGAACTCGTTGATAACTGTTTTGGTGATTAGGTTACACTGTAGTCTTCTGATGCCTTCTCTTGCTTTTATGATTTTTATCCTTTTCTGCTCTTTGATTTGATGTAGATTGTTCTTCTGTTTGTTCATTCTTGCTGATGGAACAATTTTATCCATCTTTCTTCTTAAGATAAGATCTTCTCTTGGTAATAAATTTCTTCTTAACGAAGGATCACTAACTACTCCAGATTTGTTTTTTAATTAGATTCACCAACATGACATATCACTCCGAGCTGTTTCTAGCGCCAAATGTAGTTGCAGGAAATCCTACAACCACACCCTTAATGATATCTAAAGAACAACTCAAGTGATCATCATAAAATTCATAAGAACATTCATTAAAATCTTTAAGTTGGATACAAGATTATGAGAGAGCTCTAACTTGGAGAACAAATAAACTTTATCTCTCCTAAATTTGTTATCTAAACTCTCAAAAAGATCCCCCTCATACAAGGTCGCTTAGTCCCTTATGTAGGGGTTTACATAGTGGATGACAGCTAATAAAACCCTTATTTTCGGATCTGGCGTGCGTAATAGACGCACGCTTACATTGACTCTTCCCGCACGTACTTTATAATATCGCATGATCTTCACACTTTAATCGTGATCATGCTGACGTCATCTGGTACGTCATTCTGAATGGGCTGTACGTCTTGATAACCATTACCTCGCATACGCTATTGGTGTGCGGTGTTTTGTATCTACAACTTCGGTTATCTTTATTATGCTACAAAACTCTTTTATGATCATATTAGTTGGCTTTGAGAAACTTATTGCTCATGGGAGAATTGGTGTAACGGGAAAAGTATGTTTGGGAATAATTTGTTTGTTATTGTTGTCTATTTTGATTCACTTTGCTCTTGTGATCCAAACTGTAGTGTACTTCATCTGCAAATCTTATCATCACGAGAACATCGATAAATCTTGCTTAGGCAAACATTTAGAAGCTTATAATCTAGGCGATTATGTTCCTCTGATTAGGAATAATGATATCCAATTAGAACAATATGAGGTTTTGATAAAATCAGCTCCTTAATGGTTTTGTAATTTTATACATACATGTACTGTGAGTCTCTTTGGCAATATACAGTTGGATTTTGAGCAAGCCATAATGTGTATGCATGCACTATGTAACAGAATCTCAGATGTAATAGTCCGGTTGCAAGGCTCGACTAGTCATCGTCATGGTTTACCGGTTGCATTGATATAAGCATATCTATCATAGACGCAAGATATTATTTTATTTCCTACTTAAAATCTCCAAATTCCAATACACTATTGTGTCAGGTTATTGAACAACCAATGCAAGATATATTAACCTAATACACTATTGTGTCGGAGTCATTAGTCCCATGGGTAAACTTTTGACACCTATATGCTTAAAGTGTAATTTATTATTGTCAAATAGAAGGGAAACAACCACTGACTACTTCAAAGAAGGGAAATATATCACTGACTATCTCAATGATGATGACACTGTTGGTGCAAAAATGTTTACCCCAACACTCCTCGAGATGTGTGTAAGATGATTGAATCTTCGTCGTTGCTTTATTTCTCCCGAAATTGTAGATGAAAAATAGAGGGGGTACCTGCAAAGACACTCCGATGCTTAAGTCAGAGAGAGTTCTAGACAGGTTTTTTCAGAGGAGAAAAGGAATTATCATTGTGTACCTTTTGAGTTGGATTTCACCTCTATTTATAAAGTGGAAAACAAATCTTATTGTTATGATTTGTAGTTATCTCAAATAACCACCAAGATTTACCTTTATATTATGAGATTTGTAGTTATCTTAAATAACCACTTAGATTTGTACTTATCTCCCAAATATTTGTATATATCCTGGAAGATTCATGTTTATCTTCATCATATTTGTGCACATCTTGAAAGATTCATATCTATCTTGTAAATATATGCATTTATCCAAGAAGATCTATGTTTATCTTTATAGATCTGGATATATCTTGTGAGATTCTAAGCTATCTTCTCCAGATTCATAGTTGTCTCAATATAACCATATTTATCTCTTGAGATTTGTATTTATCTTTAATGGTTTCCATAATAAACCATTGGGCCTCTTTAATAAGCCACTTTTGGTTTCCTTAATAAACCACTCAGGTTACCTCCCCGATAACCCAAAGGGCTTCTTTAATAAGCCATTTTTGGTTTTCTTAATAAACCACTGGGTTACCTTGATAACCCAGCCGGTCTTCTTCAATAAGCCATTTTTGGTTTCATTAATAAACCACTTGGTTAGCTTGATAACCCAGTCTTCTTTAATAAGCCATTTTTGGTTTCTTTAATAAACCACTGGGTTACCTTGATAACCGTACCCAACCGGGCTTCTTTAATAAGACATTTTTGGTTTCGTTAATAAACCACTGGGTTACCTTGATAACCCAGCCGGGCTTCTTTAATAAGCCATTTCTGGTTTCTTTAATAAACCATTGGGTTACCTTGATAACCCAGCCGGGCTTCTTTAATAAGCCATTTTTGGTTTCCTTAATAAACCACTGGGTTACCTTGATAACCCAATCCCTTCTTTAATAAGACATTTTTGGTTTCTTTAATAAACCACAAGGTTACCTTGATAACTCAAATAGGGCTTCTTTAATAAGCCATTTTTGGTTTCTTAATAAACCATTGGGTTACCTTGATAACCCAAATGCTTCTTTAATAAGCCATTTTTGGTTTCCTTAATAAACCACTTGGGTTACCTTGATAACCAAAGGCTTCTTTAATAAGCCATTTTTGGTTTCCTTAATAAACCATCTGGGTTACCTTGATAACCTAGCCGGGCTTCTTTAATAAGACATTTTTGGTTTCCTTAATAAACCACTGGGTTACCTTGATAACCTAGCCGGGCTTCTTTAATAAGCCATATTTGGTTTCTTTAATAAACCACTGGGTTACCTAAAGAACCCAGTCGGACTTCTTTAATAAGCCATTTTTGGTTTCTTTAATAAACCACTGGGTTACCTTGATAACCCAGTCGGGCTTCTTTAATAAGCCATTTTTGGTTATGTGGCGCTTGTGTGCCCCGTACGTATATCATTTTATGATGGTACAAACATCGCCCCTTCTTAATTCTCGACTTGTTGAAGAATTAAGAAGAGTATAATCTCGACTGTCCGTCGCAGCGTGCCTACGATGACCCCGTTGCTTTTACGATCATCTTGCCGTGAATTTAGCGTTGCTAACTTTTCGGAGTGCGCCCTGGTTTATGTCAATATTTGTAAGTATAGCAATTATACTTAAAATTTCCATGCACCTTCATATTGCAGATACTTAGCACACTGGAAACACATTCAAAGTACCAATAATGTACTAAAAAAATCTTATATAAATTTACGCACGTCTTTAAGCATGTGAGGCTTGACATGTAGATGTGCTCTCTGTTAGCACTTCCTTGTTTTGACCTGGAGTTAGTGACCAGCCACTTTTCGT
Source organism: Papaver armeniacum (assembly GCA_023531295.1). Taxonomy (NCBI): domain Eukaryota; kingdom Viridiplantae; phylum Streptophyta; class Magnoliopsida; order Ranunculales; family Papaveraceae; genus Papaver; species Papaver armeniacum. The sequence goes on along the minus strand of JAJJWW010011308.1, from coordinate 19,467 downwards.
TTCTCTTTCATAGAATAACATTTTATTTATCTCGTTTTCCACTTGTTCGAATGTGGCACCACCAAAAGCTAACTGTGCACGTTAATTTCCCATACTTCGGTCTTGCTTTGGCACATTTTGCTCCATCTCTTTGGTAAGTTATTGCGAACTCACTAAGAATGCAAATTTCCGCTACCGTAACTTGTTAGGAACAATGATTGCCTACCTGCTCTCGTACTTGATTATGTTATATTCATCAGTTCAACAATTCTTTTTTACATGCAATTAATTTTTAGTTCATGAATACGCAGTACGAATATGGTGTACTGATTCAGATTCTGTTTTATTCAGAGTTTTGCCACTTTTTTTGGTTTGATCCGTGAGTTCGTATGTGAAATACGGAAATATGTGCTTTGATTCGGTTATATTCATGGATTCATCACTTCTTGACATGCAATTGAGTTTTTAATTTATGAATCCCCAGTACGTATATGTCGTACTGATAGAAACTTCTTTTGATTCTGTTTTATTCATAGTTTTGCCACTTTATTTTGGTTTGATCCATGAGTACGTATGCGAAATACTGAAATAGATGTTAGTTTTGTTGTTCTGTTTTAATATTTTTATATTCTGGTCACATTTACAGGTTCAATATGTCCAGCGGATACATACTCTATATGTAAGCAGTGCGGCATACAAGTTCAATATATCCAGCGGATATATACTAAGATTTGTTAGTAGTGTAGCAGATATGTACTCCGATTTGTAAGCAGGGTAGCAGATATGTACTCAGATTTGTAAGCAGTGTGGCATATATGTACTCAAATTTGTAAACAGTGTAGCAGATATGTACTCAAATTTGTGGTCCTTTATATGTTTTAATTAAATTTTGACCTCGATAAAATAAAATCCCGATTTGGTAGAAGTATGTTATTTCACACGTATTTAAACAGTAGGGTATATTAATCATTTTCATGTTTTCAAAGAACTTTGGACCCTAGGATAAGGGTAAAATCCGGTTGGACCCTACTATAAATAACCTTATGGGCTTAGGACCAACAAGAAATTTTCCTTCCTTAATAAACCACTGGGTTACCCTGATAACCCAGTCGGGCTTCTTTAATAAGTCATTTTTGGTTTCCTTAATAAACCACTGGGTTACCTTGATAACCCAGTCGGCTTCTTTAATAAGTCATTTTTGGTTTCCTTAATAAACCACACGGGTTACCTTGATAACCCAAAATGGCTTCTTTAATAAGCTATTTTTGGTTTTTTTTAATAAACCATTGGGTTACCTTGCTAACACAGTCGGTCTTCTTTAATAAGACATTTTTGGTTTCTTTAATAAACCACTGGGTTACCTTGATAACACAGCCGGGCTTCTTTAATAAGACATTTTTGGTTTCTTTAATAAACCATTGGGTTACCTTGATAACCCAGTCGGGCTTCTTTAATAAGCTATTTTTGGTTTTTTTTTAATAAACCATTGGGTTACCTTGATAACACAGTCGGGCTTCTTTAATAAGACATTTTTGGTTTCTTTAATAAACCACTGGGTTACCTTGATAACACAGCCGGGCTTCTTTAATAAGACATTTTTGGTTTCTTTAATAAACCAATGGGTTACCTTGATAACCCAGCCGGGCTTCTTTAATAAGACATTTTTGGTTTCGTTAATAAACCACTGAGTTACCTTGATAACCCAGTCGGGCTTCTTTAATAAGCCATTTTTGGTTTCCTTAATAAACCACTAGGTTACCTTGACCCAGTCGGGATTCTTTAATAAGCTATTTTTGGTTTCCTTAATAAACCACTGGGTTACCTTGATAACCCAGCCGGGCTTCTTTAATAAGCCATTTTTGGTTTGATAACCCAGACGGGCTTCTTTAATAAGCCATTTTTGGTTTCTTTAATAAACCACTCAAGTTACCTTGATAACTTGATCCAGCTTCTTTAATAAGCCATTTTTGGTTTCTTTAATAAACCACTGGGTTACCTTGATAACCCAGCCGGGCTTCTTTAATAAGCCATTTTTGGTTATGTGGCGCTTGTGTGCCCCGTACGTACATTATTTTATGATGGTACAAATAGACACCATAAAAGTTCCACGGGTCTGATCATCTCTTGCCATTAGGGATTTGGATCCCATATATGAACCTCCACTTTAAATTTCTGAAAAGGCAAATGCAGCGTTCACTCAGATTTGGTTTCTTAGACAGCTTCTATATAATTAATTTGATTTTCAGTAACTAGCAAATTAAAATGAAAACTCAGATATACTACAAAGTGGCCGATTTAAAACTATTTTCTGAAAAATAAAAAATTAAATTTCAAGAAGAATAGTATTATTTATTTTATTTTCATCATAAATAATTTAACAATTACTAAGTAGCTATGTACCCGTGTAATCTCTTACTAGTTTCATGCTTCCAAAAAAGAAAAAAAAACATAGCAAGCTAGAATAGAAAAACATTGAGATGATTTTATCAACGAACTTCATTCAACTTGCCAGTCATTTCTTTTTTGCCACTCATATTTATCTTCACGATATAAATAAAATCCATCTCGACGAGCAGAATAATGGCAATTGTCAAGACAAAAGTCAAAGTATTTTTCGTAGAATGGAAATCTATCATAAACAACAAAAGTGCCATTTTTCCAATGATAATCCCAATTATCGTACCAACGACACTCACACCAAAAGTGTGTACGAAAAATAGAGTCTTTAAATTCCCAGTGCCACTCGTCACCTTGATGAAGCAAATGATGACCTAGATCATCATCGTTGGACATGCAGTGCATGTCCAGGGCAACTTCATAACCTTCGATATCATTCTGTACATGCACTGTGATCTTTTGAGATGAACATTCGGAAATTAGAACTGAAAACAATATCACCAGTAACAACAACGACAAACTTTTATTTCCGTAGCTACGAGTACCCATTTTGAATCTGATAATAGGTTTTCAGGCCCTAATCTATATATATATAGATGGAAGTGAAAGTTATTCCTAGGAGATACAGAATGATGTAATAATGTTATTACAGTATATATATGCAAATCACCATTCATTTATGGTTGATCCTGAACATATTTCAATGTCCTAAAATAGTCCAAGTAATAAGGAATGCACAATTAGTCTCGTGCTTTCATAGTCCATATATCCTAAAATAGGCTCACTAACGAGGAATACACAATTAATCTCGTGTTTTCATAGAAATCTATATAATCAGGTTATGTACTCATTCTCAAATGGTAACATTGAGTTTTGGACGGGGCTCTTTTTCAGGGTGAGTCTTAATCTAAGATTGAATCCGGTTAATTTTTTTAGCGTTGAACACAGTAGTGTTTGTTTGGCTTGGCGAATAGCTTAAATGCCAAATTTGGTTTTAGCCGACACCACTCGCTACACTTGCAAACCTCCCACACCACTGTGGATGGATGGTCTAAGTTCATCAAACTAAAAACTTAACTACGCATATTTCCGAAATATGAAACGGGAGTAGGATATCATTGGGCATGCCGATAGATATAATGTTATTGGAGCTGCGGGACTGGAATTAATTTTGCTGATCCAGTGTCAGTTCTCTGAAGACAGATCCACTAGTGCCGCAGGTTTCCTACTTACAATCTCCAGTATTATTGTGTCAGATTTATTCTCATTGGTAAACTGTAACATGTACTATATGTTTATTCTCAAAATTTGTGAGAAGAAAGGCGTGGTTTTCACTGTATTTTGGGTACTTGTTGCGCCTTTGGAGCTTGGTCAATTGTTGCCGCTGGTGCTAGGTTATCTGATTCCAAGGAGCTTGGCCTTTGAATCACCTCCCTAATGGTTTTCTACACCATATCCTCTATTGTAATGTCGCACATAAATTATTATGAGTCTCTTTTGTAATGGACGGTTGTATTTCGAGCAAGCCATGTCCGGATGCATATTGCCAGTGTAATAGAGGATTCATATGGACCTCTTTAACCATTGTAATTTGGTACTCCTGAACAGGGCCGTCGCTGGCTATAGGCCAGCTAGGCAAGGGCCTAGGGCCCCCAAATCTTGGAGGCCCCAAAATTATACGTTTGTTGCTATAGGGTATGTTTTACTCCCTTGGAAAATTATTGATTTTTCAGTTTTTTGTTTTTTGTATCGGCTGTTTTTTTGTATTTGCATTGATTAAAGATCCGCGAATATTCCTTTTTGATAATAAAAGTTAATCTTTGAAGCATCGGTTTTGACTATAAGTCTACAGTTATCTCTGTTAATGGTAGTTCTAGGGTTTCCTTCGACAGATCTCTAATCAAAAAAGAAGAAGAGGATTAAACTATTGAAGCTTCTTCACCGTTAGAGCATGAATTTGGAAATTTTGAATCTATAATTGGGATGGTTGTTTGGCACCATCTACTGCTTGTGGTTAATTTAGTTAGTAAGTTGCTTCAAAAATAAGGATATGCATCTCGATACTGCCGTGAAGCGATTTAAAGATATTGTTTCTTTCATTGACAATTATAGGGAGACTGGATTTGAGAATTCGTTGATTGAAGCTACAACGGTTGCCACAACAATGGGGATTGAACATAATTTTCCAGAAAAACGTATAATAAATAAAACAAGACATTTTGATGATGAAAGTATATCCGAAGAAGCACCGCCACCAGATAAAGATTCCTTTAGAGTTAACTAGTTCAATTACATTTTATATCAAGCTATATCTTCACTCACTAGTACATTCGAACAATTTCAAGAGTTCGTAGAAAATTTTGGATTCTTATACAATATTGATCAGTTGCTTTCTCTTGATGATGATATCTTAATGGATTCTTGTATCAATCTTGAAAATTATCTAAAGCATGGTATGAGTTCTGATATTAATGGGCATGACTTATATGCGGGACTGAAAGTTTTAAAAAGTTATTTGCCAACCGAAACCGGTAAAGCAATTGAAGTATTGAATTTCTTAAAGGATATGGAAGGTTGTTACCCGAATGCGTTTATTGCATGCCAAATATTTTTGACAATTTCAGTTACTGTTGCCTCGGCCAAACGAAGTTTTTCGAAGTTGAAGTTAATCAAGAATTATCTTCGGTCGACGATGTCACAAGAAAGATTGAATGGCTTAGCAATGTTATCTATTGAGATTGACATGTTAGATAACATTGATTTTGATAGTATAATTGAAGATTTCGTGTCGGAAAGGGATGGAAGATCAGTTTTTATCATGAGATAAGGTATTTGCTTTGTGTTTTTAGACTTCTTTTGGCAACGTCGTTTGACAATCTGTAATAATTTTATATATCAAATCGCCAGAATTTTTGTTACACTACAAAAATACTAAGTTTTAGTCACGCCAAAGAACCGTGGCAGTTGACCAAAAATCCGTGGCAAAAGATAACTTGCCACGGCAGCCTCCTCGTGACAAATAGTCCCGTGGCTAAAATTATTTTCCACGATGATTGCCACGGTTTTTCTTTGCGTGGCTAATATTGTATAATCATTTACCACGGGTCCCGCCGTGGCTAATGATTAGTTGGATGGCACATGTGTGGGTCTATTAGCCACGGTTTCCACGCGTGGGTGCTCTAAGGTTATCGCCAGTTTTTACTGCTATACACTAAAATAACAAGAACAATATTTACTTTACAACAATTTCAGAAAGACAATCTATTCATTAAAAAACACAAGTACTACATGTTTGTCTGATTGATTACATTCCAAAGCAAATAAAAACTTAATACTAAACGATTCTGAGTCTGTTACAAGAAAGCAAATAAATACTTAATACTAAACCATTTTGAGTCCGATACATGAAATACTTAAAAGTGAATGAAAATAAAATACTTAAATTATCACGGATGGATTTCTTACTTCAAAGTTAATTATCATATATCTTCCAACACCTTGAACATAATATCTTTCAATGAAATTAACCCCGCAAAATGTATCATCAAATCCCGATATCAATGACAAATAATGTTAAAATATCCACGAATACAACATTTACAAAGGATTAATTTCTTATCCCTTCAAATATTACATGTGGTCTAAACCATTAAGAAGATACTGAGAAGAACTATAATCTCTCACGTACATCTCATGTACACCTATGGATTCAAACAAGTACAAATATCCATCAAACATTGAAGCCGATTTACCTAGTTACCCATAAATCAATCCATGGAAGAAAATAGACCAAGAAATTCGAGTACGAATCCGTTACACCCATTTCCAAATTTTCTAATAATTAAATATGAATGTATATCATCCACTGGTCAATAATGCTAATGTGTGTCGTGACAGCTAAAATAAAGAATGTGTCTGCAAATATCACTATAGTCCATGATGTTAATCCAGAGTCTAACTTAACAATTATGCCATCGTCTTTCTAATATGTTGCAGCAAGGGGAACATGTTTAGAGGTTTATAAGCAACTGTAATCATATGAATAGACTAATAAAGCAGAAAACATTACCTCCGATTCATGTAATAAGATCATAGCTCTATGGCTCTGGATGTGGGAGGTCCCTCTACAAAACAAAAATACAATTAAGAAAGCTTGTGACTGCAAAAAATATTTGTGGATATGCTCATACATGCCCGAGAAAGCTATAAGAATCTAGATAATACGCTCGCTAAAAATATGTATGGATATGCTAATACATACCCGACCAACAAACAGAGTAAAAGGGCATCTATTTTTTTCTCGTGATTCCTCGTTAGCCTTTTTCATCTCATCTACGCTTTTCTTCATCTCAAGACGTTCTTCTTCCATGTCGTTTCGCATATGAACTTGATCCTCCTTCGCCTCTTAATTTCATCTCTTAATGCGGCATTTTCCTCGTTGTTTGGACAACATTTGAAGAAGATTTTCTGTAAGCTTGGATACTTTAATTGCTGAACCAACACCACGAATCCGACTGGTTTCTCGGCTCCCATGATTTTAGAATACTTGTCTCCTTTCATCTCCTGTCATAAGAAGTGAGTTCCAAGATTGAAACATCATTATCTGAACCATTCTCTTCTAAATCTTCCCTCTCCAAGGCTTCCATTTGAGCCTGAAATTATAATATGCAAAGTTAAAGTGAGAACAAGTTGCAACAATTTTACTAATTCTAACAACATACAAATTAACGTATTAAAAAGCCATACGCGATTTGCTTCCCTATAGGGTTGGGAGTTTTCCCTTCTTTGGCTCTATAGGTTTTCTTCCTCGATACGCCCGCCGACTTGCTTTCTTTTGAGTTGTCTCTTCTATCTGTTCATATATAGTATGTCAAGATCTACATAAACATTAACTATCAATGCCGATTCATATTAGTCGTTACCTCTGTTGCGTGGTTCACGAATGACTTAGTACCACCATGATGAGGCACAACCAAACGCTTTCTACTTGCTTTACCATTCTCACTCTTTTTCTATGTTAGTCAACATTCTGAAGTTAGAAGTCACGGTTAACATATAAACTCATAAACGATAAATTTGTAAACATTCTCACCTTGAATTCGAGTGAACGCCAATATATCAACATATTTGCCCACTGAGTGTCAATAACTTCGTTTGGACAATTAGCTCGGTTTTGTGCATCAGTCTTCTTCTCATCGAAATGTTCCAACCTCATGTTACGTTTGCCTTCCATTTTTCATGGATTTTCTCCTCCACCCAAAAGTTGATCTCATCAGAATAATGAAAAATATTCTACAATATTCATCAGTTAAAATTTAGCAATATTCAATTGATCAAATAATTTAATATATTGGTTAAAGTAATTTTCTTAACCTTCAGCTCTTCAATGGCTTCTTCAAGCTTTTCTTCCTTATGGGGCATATCAGACCAGTGTGGAGTGTCAAAAGGGAAGTTTTCTCCATTTAGTGCCAGCTTTCCACAATAAGCCGAGATCTTATTTATGTTCGTCCAACTGTGCACCTCGCAAAATTCCAGTGATACTTTCTCACCCTTTTTCATCTTATTAAGGAAGTTCAACTTAGCCCCTCCTCTTACTTTCTTTGCTGCCGGAGGTTGTGGGTTTTCATCCATATTTCCTGCAAGAACCACAAACAACAAGTAAGCACATCATAACAAAACAAAAAAATCAAACAACGTGTGGATAAAAAACACATAATAAGAAATTAATGAAAAGTTGTATTCAAGTTTAAAAATAGCTACATAATACATAAAATCAAAATGTAGTACAAAAACCAAGAGACACTAAAAGTAGTTTGAGGTTATGAATCGGAATCATTTATTTCATCATCGTCCTCGTCCTCATCCTCCTCCTCCTCTTCATCCCCATTTCCATCCATATCTTCATCTTCATCCTCACTTCCATCTAAATCCCCATCTTCATCCTCACTTTCATCCATATCTACGTCTTCATCTGCACCCATGTCCAAGCTCTGATTTACAGTATTTCTGCTAGCAGTTTTATTAGAACCACTAGAATCAGTCTTTGGAGGGTCAACCGTAGTTCCTTCCACATCGTCTCTCACCAAATTTATCTCATCACCATCATCATCATCTTGTAGACCAATTGCTGTACTTTCTACTAATCCATCGTCCTCACCACCCAAATCAAAAGTATCTCTAGGTTTATTGGTAACCACGACATGCCATCCCGGGTCAGTTGGATCTTCTACATAAAACACTTGATTTACTTGCGATGCTAATACGTACGGTTCTTGTTTCTTAGTTGACAACAAATGTGTGAAATTAACAAGAGTGAACTTCAATTTGTCTTCTTTCATACCTTTTCCCTTCTCTACATCTACCCAATTACATTTGAACAATACAAACTTCTTTCCTATCGGGTAAGACAACTTAATGATATCCGTCATCTGTACATAATACATTGACTCCCCAGCACTCTCTTTAATGGCACGAAGCTTCACACCACTAGATTGCGTCTTTAAATCACGTTCTTTGGCTAGCGTTCTGAATATGTATCCATTGATTGAATATCCAGTAAATCTGCTCGCTCTATGAAAGGGACCTCGAGAAAGTGAATATACTTCTTTAGAAATGGGACGATTTGCTTCTTTCAGCGAAGTAATTTCTTCTTTAAACCACTGAGGAAAGTCTTCCTCGTGTTTTTTTTTCTTTTTAATGAGAGACAACCTTTTATTAGTTAAATTTATAAGGCGTTTATGCTGCCTGCAAAAACATTTCACCATTCATCATGTTCATGTATAATTATAAAACAACTCATTATACTGCAAACACTAAAACCCAAATGAGCAAAAAAAAAGTTCAATAACGTACTCTAGATACGTTTGTACACCGTCGTGATTGAATAAGATGTAAGCATGAGCTAGTTTCTTCTCCGCAGTATCAAGCATGAAGCTTTCTAAACCACCAATATGACTATTCTCTGTGTACCTGGAAGGTCTATTCAGTCTTGTCTCAACCTGATCTAAGTATCTAGCCATAAATGTAACACATTCATCAGCAATATATCCTTCAGCTATGGACCCCTCCGGTTGAGCCATGTTTCGTACATATGATTTCAGTGTTTTCGGGTACCTGTACCATTAAATCAGTTTTGTAATTTAAGATTAGCAAAATTTGAGTCCAACACCAAGAAAAAATTGTATAAAGTTCCATAACTAATTATAGTAACATTCAATAGACAAACAATAGCAAGTTAGAATAATATAAAAATCACATACCTCTCAACCGGATACATCCATCCCATGATCGGATGGAGTCCACCAAAAGCGCTTCGACGTCAAATGAATAAGTAGATGTACCATAACATCAAAAAATGCTGGTGGAAAGATTCTCTCCAGGTTACAAAGAGTAACGGCAATACTTTTCTCGAGGCGCTCAAATCTTCAAAAAGAGTTTTGGAGCATAACTCCCGAAAAAACAAACTTAGCTCAATTAAAACCGAATCGACCTTTGTTGGCAACGTCTTCCGAATAGCCAAAGGTAAGAACTGTTGCATAATACATGAAGGTCATGGCTCTTCATACCAAATCCAGCTTTTCCACGTTCTTTGACTTTCACGTGCCTTCCAATGTTGGAGGAGTACCCATCGAATCTTCAAACTATTAAGCACGGTACAAAACAGATTCTTTTGATCTTTATCCAAATAGTAGCAGGTAGATAGTATTTGTTCTTGACCATCGAATTCGGATGAAGCCGTGGTCTAATTCGCATTTCTTTCAAGTCTTGCCTTGCTTTCAAACCGTCCTTGCTTTTGTCGAGCTCCAGAAGAGTACCAAGTATATTTTCGTGACATTTTTCTCAATGTGCATGACATCACAATTGTGCTTCATAGATTATCTTCCCAATATGGAAGCTCATACATGATACTTAATTTCTTCCGGTTATCGGGGAAAGGAGCACTCTCCTCTTCCTCTCGCGGCCTCTTCTTTTCGCACGTGAGTCTTTCCTTTTGACCTTTCTTCTTCTTTTTGCGGATGCATCATTTTCTTGAGTGTCATTCAGTGCTTCTTTCCAAATTTATGAGGAATATCTTTCAACGGACGTACTATTTCTCTACCTTGTAGAGGAAACTGAGTTGCGTCATGTTCAACGGTCCCATCAAATTCTTTCTTAAGATCTCGAAACTCCGTGATCCGATGGTAACCACCGGCGATGCCCCATATAACATTCCTTCCCGCCGTGCTTCAAACGTCGTGGGATGTACCTTTGCGACATGTTGGATGATGAGTGCTAAATAGTACTGCATATTTATACACCTTTTATTGGCATTTTACTCGTCTTTTGCGCTTAGAAATCGAATATTATCCCAGTTATTCTCATGTTTTCTTTGTTTTCAAGAATAAATATTTGTATTAATTAATTTTGTGTTTTTAGGTAATAAATAAAGCTCGGAGCATCCGAGGGAGCCAAAAGAGCTGAATTGGAGTCGAGCATCCATGGGAGCTTAGAGCCAAAGCCGCGCGCAACAGTTGCAACCTAACAAGTAGCAACTCATCTACAAGACATGGGCTTGAGCTAGACCGAGATCCGAACCCGATTATCCCGAGCCGTTGAGATCACATCTAGTTACATCTTACGGTCGCTCCCTCATGCGCATCAAGTTTGCTGCTTTCGCTCAACATCGAATCACTCCAATACCGCTTACCATTCTCGGCCGTCGGATCTCCATCGGCTTCATCCAACGCTCGGTGCAGGCGTTCTCATCATCCCCCATTGCTCAGTGCCTCAAACGAAACACCCATACCCCTATACCCCCCACTCGACCTAACTCATTTCACTTCCACCTTCTCTTTCCTCTCCCACTCCTCTCTGCAAACCCTCACCTTCACCGTCTTCACCCACCCCTCGGTAACTCCATCATCACTCCTTTATCTCTTCTGTCACCATCATCATCACAACAACACTGCCTTTACCCACCTCCTCTAGCTCTTATTTTCTCTCTCTTAGCTTCAACCCTAGAAGCTAACTTAGAGAAGATAAGAACTAGGGTTAGTTAGAACAACCATGCATGACGTTTCCGAGAGCCGCAAAAGAAGGGAACAGCGAATGTAGTATGGGTTTGCCTTAATTGTCATTTATTTTCTATTTTTAATCGAATTTAGGGTTTGGGTATTTGGAGGAGTTTTGTATAAATAGAAGGGGAACGAGAAATTAGTCACGCCTGGCTAGCCAGTGCTTCAATTTAGTTTAATTTGGCGTTTATTTCATTTGATGTTTTAATTTGGGAGTTGCTGGGTTCACCGAAACCCCTAATTCTCTCCGATCAGGATCTCAATTATGTTGAGTTATTCTTGAGTGTTTAATGTATCAAATATGCTCAATATTAATACCTCATTACTCTGCCTTCTCACAATGCATGCCCTGTATTCATTGTAGTTAGCAAACATTGTAGTGAGAGTGTTTGGCTCATACTTGAATGATTAGTGTTAACCCTTGACTAGTTGTACTTAGTTAGACAACTAGTACTCGAACTAGCAACCTTACCGATGAATTGAGCTGTTACCAGGTGAAACTCCTTAAGTGAAAAAGCTAATGATAAGATTGACACATTACCCTTAGCTTCCCACAGAACAAGAACTTCAACTAAATTGAACACATGATAGGGTTAGTGGTGGATTTGAGACCTTAGCATACCCTTTGTCACTATCTTTTACTTAGTTTAGGTTCATCACATTTAAACATCTGCCGTATCGGCAAAAACACCTGTGTTACCTTGTCACTACTCTGTTATCACTTGACCTCAGTTGAAGAAGCCCTTAGATCACATATAGAGCACCACAAGTCTGTGGATCGACCCGTACTTGCCGCGTCTCCAATGGGGACGCCGTGCACTTAGATCACGTAGGCCACGTAATTCTAAACATCTTTTCGGGCCTACCTAGTTTTTGGCGCTCGTTGCCGGGGACTTGGCGTGTGCCCCGTCGATTCTTGCTTGCTTTACCGATTTTCACCATTGTAAATATTAGCTTGTATCATTTTAGTATAACTTAGTTTAAATTGCATCCTTAACTTAGCCCCGCATATTAGCTTTCTTTGGCCTGTTTTTTAGTCCTCATATTAGTGTAATTTAGATTATCATATCAAAACTTAGCTGTAATTTCCATTTCTACATTTTTACCTTGCATTCTCTTAGTGCATTGCACGTATATTGAATCGAAGTTTCTCCTTGTGATACCACCTTGGGCTTATGCCGAGAGTTTACTCTTTTGCTTTAACTCGTGAGAACTGAAAATCTTCATTGAGTTAGAGCAGGTACCCCCTGTGCTGGGTTGAGCACCTGAGCCAACCAAAGAAGACACGAAAAGCGCAGAATCTTGAGCTGTAATTGAACCCCCGCATTGCTGCTTGGTTGCTGTGTAAGCTAGCCTTCTTTGACCAACACCCGAGTTATATGAGCATGACTTGTACCCATGTAGACTAGAATCTATACATGTTTTTATGAGTTGTATGTCTTGGTTGCGCACCTGTGTACCCTGTAAAACTGTGCCAAAACCCCGTCGAGACACCCATCAACTAGCTTGTTGAGCCCGTTGAACCAAACCGCGATGTGCCGTGTATCGCTATCCTGTGGCTTGGAGCTTGAGCAAGAAGCACCATTATGCATGCTAGAGTGAGTTGAAACCAACTAAGTGAATCAAAGACCTCTGTGAGTCCTGTATCAACTGTGCTTTTTGAGTTACTACCCCGCACCTTGTTAGTCAAGTAACCCCGAACCGCAATGTGTACACTGTCTGACAGTCAAATTTGTGTGATTTTTGAGCCAACCTCGAGCATAGCATGTGCTTTTAAGCCTGAAATTTGTGAGCCATCTGCCATTTGCACAGCCTGTAGTTGAGCCTAAGCCCCGTGGAGCCATCAGCCCCACATAACTAAACCATAAGCCTCTCTCGTCAGCTTCTTGTACTTAACCATCAGCCCACATAACTAAACCATAAGCTCTCCCACAAGTTGGCTCCGCTACTGGGCTGCACAAAAATCTCAAATTCAGTTTCATTTCTGGCCAGACCATATCTAGGCTAGAACCTCTACTGCTGGGCTGCTCACAATCAAATCACCGTTGGGTCTGTACATTTCCCTCTTAAACCAAATTGAGCTCACAACCTAGCCAGTGCACACAACTACCGGGCTTCCCACAAAAAACCAAACAACAAGCCCATAAACCAAACTTCCTCAACAAACCAAATGAACCAATAAACCAAACCAATCCCACCAAAACCAAAATTAGATTGTGAGTTCAATTTGAGCTAAATCATGTCGATATTGGTCCAGATCTGGGGATGGAACAAATAAATCCCTTTAGAGAGCTTGCTTACGGGCACCTTGCACAGGATGAACAATTTGCCACATACCATAGTGACTTTAGGGAACTTATGGGCCTTCTCGGCCCTGACCTCACATACCCTAATCATTATGATCATATATCATCCACCACAGGTTGAAAATGAACAATTTTCTCATACCCGATCATCACTTTTGATCAATTAGAGGCTCGATTATCTGCCTTAGAATAGGCAATGCCTTGGAAAGGCAATCATTTCGAATCTAGTTTTCTAGGCAATATGAAATGCATGCTTGCACCTTATGTGGTGGCTTAGACCACCCTGCTGAATACTGTTATATCTTGCATGATTTTAGACAGTCTAAGGAAAACCATGATAATCCAATGTACGAAGTGTCTAGAAGTGACTATTGGGACCATAATCAACCACACATGCATCATTCACCACAATGGGGAGATGAACAATTTTATACTCCCCAACTCCTAGTTTGCAATCAATAATGGAAACACTCCTTGAACAAAATGCTAGGGCTTGAAATGAATGCAATGCATGACCATCCACATAGCAACATGTTTGAACTTCCTTCTAGTGAACCTCATGCACAACCATACAATGAATATCCATATGAGGAATGCATACCCACTAGTGAAGACTCTCCCTTCAATGGAGCAACTCAAGATGATTCTTCAAAGGAAACCCGATTGAGTTACAAAATGATAGGATTGAAAATAGTGTTTCTAGTCTTACTCATGCAACTAACATTGAATATGAACCTAATCTAGAGGTAGATGAGTACACTAAAATACTACAATTTTGAATGGAGAGATGGATTTTGCTATGATGATGATGATGATGATGATGAATATGAAGAGCATGTGTATTTTGAAAATGTAATAGAATTTTAGGTTCAACGACATTAAGTGTCTCTCCTGTGAACCACATGAATGATGCTTCTTCTGATATTCATGCATGTGATATTGATGTGGAACCTGTGCCATTGTCCTGTGAAAAGACCATGATTTACCCACTCCCGACCTTAGGAAAGAAAGTGTGATCTGCAAATGATTTTATACATGAAAATAACTTAGATGTACCTAACCTCTCCCCGAGTCACAAATTGAAACTCCTTCACCCTACCTAGGTGTAGTTTGTCACAAAAATTGCAAAACCAACTTTTCCGAAAATGCCTAACTTAGGCCTAGAACTTCTTGTGCTTCCCAAGTCCTCTTGGACTATTTTGCATCAAAGTATAACACTCTTAAGGAGCCACAGGATTGGAATATGTATGTCTGCATTCGTAATTAGCAAAACTCATTTTGAGTTAGACCTTTTGCATGATGTACCTTTAAAATTGCAAGATTTTGTTCTCACAAACACACCCGTTCACAAGTTTAGGTTGGGGAAACTCATTTCCCATTTGCACCCTTACTTGCACTCTCATATTATATTTGTGTAAAGTCGTTAATGGTTGTACATATCGTCTTTTGGGTTGATCCTCAACTCTTTGACTGTTGGTTTATGGTGCATTTTCATTGTATATATCCAAGAGGACTTGTTAAATTTTTTCTTTTCTTGATCTTGGTTGAGTCTTCATGCATTTTATTATGCTAATCCGATATGATCTCTCGTTGAGAATATTGGATTCAGCTCCTGACGAATGAAGCTCAACCTTGCTCTCTTGCTGACATCGGGTAATCTCTTCCCTTTTCTCTTATCAGCCATCTTCTCTCTCGATGGGATCGTTGTTTAAATTTTTTTTCTATATGTAGATTATTATCGAGGACAATGTTTGATTTAGGTTTGGGGGTGTGATTTGCATTTAGAGTTTTTAGTCTTTTATTTCACCTTTTATTTTCAATTAAAAAAAAAAAAAAAAAAAAACTCTCTTTTGTAAAAACCTCCAACTTTTAGAGATTTTAGAGTCACTAGCATGCTTTTAGCTATGTTTACATAGAGTCCGACCGAAATAACAAAGGAAGTAACGGAAAACGCAAATCGGGTTCCTTAGTTGATTAGAGCGTTAAGTTGGATTTAACCATACCGGAGGGCTAATTAGAAGCTGTTTAGATATTCGGTGGTAGAATTGTGATCACCCATAGTGGAGACTACCCATTTTACATCAAGCAAGGTACCACCTCACTTCTTTGTGACTTTCTATAAAAGCTTTAGAGTGTGTGTCACCGTACGTCAATTCCGGTAGGAATGGTGAGCTACCCAACTTAACCTCACTTTCGGACTACTTTTTGATCTTCTGAGTGCTAATTCCGTCAATCATGAGGGTTACATCTAAAGATGAAAAAACTCCTTCTAAATACCGATTTGCCGTTAGCATCACTCTCTCAATCAAGAAGACCCATAGAAACACATCATCACAAGAACTTAGGAGCGAGAATCGAATATTCAAGAAAAGTTGATATAGTCCAAGGTTATGTACAACAAAGAAAAGAAAATAAGATGAGAATTAATGGAAGTTTGTGAAAAATCGAGTTTATCGTTTTATTGTAAAAAAAATAAATAAATAAATAAATAATAAAAAAAAAATATAAATAAATAAATAAAAAAAAAAAAAAAAAAATTATTATTAAGTTTTTGTGAAGTTGAAGTTCGTCATCAATAGTTGAAGACTCAAGACCGGAAGACCGAAGACGTTTCTATGGTTTCTTGCGAGAGAGTGATATTAATTGTTGATCGGGTGAAAAGTGAGTGAGTACTCCACCCTTGCTAATGGTTGATTTCCTTCTTAGAGATCATCGAGAAAAGATTCTTTTTGTCCACACTTTTGTGGAGTCTCTCCCGATTTTATTTCGAGAAGGTTATCCTTCTTGCCTGGGCAACGTGTGCGGATTTCTCTCTTTATTCCTGCCTCACACATGAGAGACTAAAAGCGATCTTTTTTGAGTGCAATTATCATAAAACCTAATGGTGAGGTGATCGAGGCTTATGATCACAATCGAATCCGAATTCTTTCATATGGTATGGTTACTTCTCGCTCGGCAAGACTTAAGGATGAGAATGCGTTCTTCGATAGTTCTAACTTCGTTACTAGCATGCAGAAAACTCTATGTCCTCATAGCTTCTTGGAGGCTTGAGACTCTTTACACTCACTGAGTTGGAGAAGGTTTTGTGGGTACACCTCTTGTAAACCCTCACGAGACTACAACTCGTCCACTAGGGACACCTAGGGGTTTAAAGGCTTAGTGCATACGCTAAATGCATTCGAGAGACCTACGACGGTGGTATAGTTAGGATTTCTTCATTTCTCGTTTCACTTGAGGACAAGTAAAATTCAGGTTTGGGGGTATTTGATGAGTGCTAAATAGTGCATATTTATACACCTTTTTATTGGCATTTTACTCGTCTTTTGCGCTTTAGAAATCGGATATTATCCCCAGTTAAATGTTTTCTTTGTTTTCAAGAATAAATATTTGTATTAATTAATTTTGTGTTTTTGGTAATAAATAAAGCTCGGAGCATCTGAGAGCCAAAAGAGCGAAGAATTGAGTCGAGCATCCATGGAGCGAGAGAGCCAAAGCTCCACACAGCAACAGCTTGCAACCCAACAAGTAGCAACTCATCTACAAGACATGGGCTTGAGCTGGGACCGGATCCGAACCCGATTATCCCGAGCTGTTGAGATCACATCTAGTTACATCTTCATTGGCTCCCCTCATGCGCATCGAAGTTTGCTGCTTCGCTCAACATCGAATCACTCCAATACCGCTTACCATTCTCTACGTCGATCTCCATCACCATCCAACGCCGCAGCGTTCATCCCCCGTGTTCGTGCCTCACAACGAAACACCCATACCCCTATACCCCACTCGACCTAACTCATTTCACTTCCACCTTCTCTTCCTCTCCCACGCCTCTCTTGCAAAACCCTCACCTTCCACCGTCTTCACCCACCCCCGTGCGAGAACTCCATCATCACTCCTTTATCTCTTCCGTCACCATCATCATCACAACAAAGACGCACCACCCACCTCTCTAGCTCTTATTTTCTCTCTCTTAGCTTCGCAACCCTAGAAGCTAACTTAGAGAAGATAAGAAACTAGGGTTAGGCTAGCCAACAACCATGCATGACGTTTCGAGAGCCGCAGAAGAAGGGAACAGGGAATCTCGGAGTATGGGTTTGCCTTAATTGTCATTTATTTTCTTTTTTAATCGAATTTAGGGTTTGGGTATTTGGAGGAGTTGTTTGTATAAATGTAAGTGGAAACTGAGAAATTAGTCACACTGGCTAGCAAAGGCTTCAATTTAGTTTAATTTGGTTTTATTTCATTTTGATGTTTTAATTTAGAGTTACTGGGGTTTCACCGAAACCCTAATTCTTCGATTGTGATCTCACTATATTTGAGTTATTCTTGAGTGTTTAATGTATCAAATATGCTCAATATTAATACCTCATTACTTCCTCAAGCTCTCACAATGCATGCCTCAGATTCATTGTAGTTAGGCAAACATTGTAGTGAGTGTTTCACTCACTACTTGAATGATTAGTGCTATAACTCCTCGACTAGTTGTACTTAGTTAGACAACTAGTACTCAACTAGCAACTAAGCTGATGAATTGAGCTATTACTGTGTGTGAAACCCTTATGAAAAAGCTAATGATAAGATTGACACATTACCCTTAGCTTCCACAGAACAAGAACTTCAACTAATTGAACACATGATAGGGTTAGTGGTGGATTTGAGACCTTAGCATACCCTTTGTCACTATCTTTTACTTAGTTTAGGTTCATCACATTTAAACATCTGCCGTATCTGAAAAACACCTGTGTTACCTTGTCACTACCTATCACTTGACCTCGGTTGAAGAAGCCCTTAGATCACATATAGAGCACACAAGTCTCGTGGGATCGACCCGCACTTGCCGCGTCCTCCAGCGACGCTGCACTTGCGTATCACCGTAGGCCACCTAATTTAAACATCTTTTCTGCCTACCATTGGACACCTACCATTTGAGTATTCCATCAACTCGATGACATAGCAAGACCTTAAAGTCACTAATAGTCCATAAAACAAATGCACAGTTTAAATGTCTCTTTTAAATGAATCATAAGTATCAGCCATTCTGCCCACAACTCTTTTAGTTCTTCAATCAAAGGTCTGAGATGTATACATCAATGTCGTTTCTGGACTATTTGGGCCTGGTATCACTAGAGATAGGGATGAAGTGAGGCTGCTTCATGCATAACCATGGAGGCAAATTATATGGAACAAGTACCACATGCCACGTCTTTGTGCGAGAGATTCATATTCCCGAACGGATTGAAGCCATCACTTGCTAAACCTAGCCTTTACGTTTTCTCGAATCAAGCAAAAACTGGGTTAGTTTCATCAAAATGCTTCCAAGCTATAGAAATCACTGGATGCCTCATGACCCCATCATCTGTGATCCCTTCTTTATGCCATCTCATGTCCTCAGCTTTTGGAAGACATAAATAAACGTTGAAGTCTAGGATTTAACGGAAGTGGCGAGTATCTTCCAAAGAGTATTCTTCTTCTTCCTGTGTCCGTCTATCTTCCACCTTTGAAGCCCTACAAACATTGCACTCATCCACTTTTGAGTCATCCTTCCGAATAACATGCAATCATTCCGACAAGCATCAATTTTATTATAACCCATACCCAAAATCAGTAATTATTTTCTACACCGAGTGAAATTCTTTGGGAGCGAACACCCATCCTGGAAACAGATGGTAAGCTGGAAGCATCATAGTAAATGCTATATGCTCAACTGATTAATACATTTAATGTGCCATAAT